>PVJD01006471.1:0-97976 GCA_004026545.1 Mormoops blainvillei | reverse complement strand
GATCCGTTCTCTTCGAAGAGAACGGGCCTAGTTAATGGGGCCCGTTAATGGGGGTGGGGGCGGGTGAAAGGCATAGGCTCAGGGTAAAGCAGGACACAGGCAGCGAAAGTAAGGACAGCCAAAGGCCGGGGTGGGGGTGGGGGTGGGGGAGTGCACACGTGGCCGGAGGCCAGGTGGCCTGAGAGCCAAGAGAGGCAAGGACGCCAAGCCGAGAGTCCTTTGTTCTGAGGACTTACATAGTTGGCAGGATGGGGTGAAGAACTTACATGTTGATTGACAGGTAAAGGTGGTGCCAACTTTCAGCGGGGGGAGGGGGATGGTGTGAATACCTGAAGGTGGTAACGGGTTTCTTCCTTGGGCACTATGGGTCCTTTCCAGCTACTGCGCTTCAGGCCTTGGGATGAAAGCACAGTTTCAAAGGTTTTCTTTCCCAGATAGTGGGGACGATTCGTAGAATTTCAAGAACTGCCCTCCTCCCGTGTTAGCATGCTATTTCTTGTGGTGTTGTAACACCTGGCAAGATTACCAGACCAGGCGCAGAGCTGCTGAGTCAGTGGGTGAGACATGTCCCCTCTTCCTCCCTGCCCTGGTTTGCTAACTACCCTACCTGGCATTTTCAACGCCTCCTCCCTCTGGGATCCTTAAGGTCCTCTTGAACCCGTTAGTTATTAATCACCTTGACTTGTTCCACTTAACAATTCTTTATTTTAATAATTTTTAAAAAGATTTTATTTATTTTTAGAGAGGGGAAGGGAGGGAGAAAGAGAGGGAGAGAAACATCAATGTGTGGTTACCTCTCGTGCGCCCCCCACTGGGGACCTGACCCACGACCCAGGTGTGTGCCCTGACTGGGAATCAAACTGGTGACCCTTTGGTTCGCAGGCCAGCATTCAATCCACTCAGCCACACCGGCCAGGGCCACTTAATAACTCTTTATATTAAAATATCCCTGTTCAAATAACCGGTTTAGTTTCTATCTCCTGGTTGGGCCCTGGCCGACGGAGCCCCTCAGCAAAGCCCAACAACAAGCCACTGGCTAAAGCAGGAGCGCTGCTGGCAGAGTTCAGGCTCCAGGACACAGGGCAGTGTGTGTGTGCGTGTGTGTAGGAGGGGGTGCAGGGAGGGATCGTTTAGAGATAAGAGTCACTCAGAGAGTCAGATAAAGACATTTTCAGTTGAACATAATGAGAGTTTTACCATCAGATCTACACTAAAGAAAATTCTGAAATAATCCACAGAAAAATCCGAAATGATCCCCAATGGAGGGTCTGAAGTACACATCAAAAAAAAAATGACAGAAAAAATGGTAAGTATCAGGATAAATCTAAAAGGACACTGACTACATGAAACAATGCCATTTTATGAGGCTGAGAGAAAGAACAGTCAGTGATATTGTGATAACTCTGTGTGGTGTCAGGCGGCCACTGGGTTTATCGGAGCGATTATTTAGTAAGTTACACAATGTCTAATCGCTGTGTCACTGAAACTAATATAATACTGTATGTCAACTGAAAAATAACTATGTAATAGTTATTTATACTAGTAATTGATAAATTGAATAACTAGTAATTGAAAAATAACTATGTAAAGTAGAAGAAGGGGGGGGGCACGTAAGTCAGACAGGGGCCGCTACGGACCGAAGCGCGTTCCCTCAACATTTGTCTGTTGACGCTCTGCCCCTGCACGTGGTAGTGTTAGTGCTCAGTAGAAGCCTCTCTCTATGCAGCTGATGAGGGTTTTTAAAAATAATATACCTACAGCAAGCATAACATATACTAGTAACCCATTAATATAGTAAGGCATGAAAAAGACATAAAAGTTATAAATATTAGAAGAGATAAAGCTGCCTTATTCAAAAGTGGTAGGAATATATACATATATGGGAATATGTACATGTATGTGTGAAAATATTTAACACAAAAGATACAAAAAGTTTTTTAAGAAGTTATTGAATGTATCCCTGAAAACTAGAAACCAAAAGAAAACTAGTGTAGCAATTTTGGTATCCGACCGTTTTAAGACCAAAATTTTAAAAATCAGGAGAAAGAGGAAAGACTATTGTAAATCAAAAGAGAATCAATGATTGAGTTACTGATTTTTAAGTATTCTTGAAACTGACAGAACAAGCAGACAAATCATAATGAAATGCATGCAAGATTTGATTAATGTGCTTAATAAGCTTGGTCAATTAGATATCAGAGAAAGAATACACATTGCCTCCAACTGCACACAGAACCTTCAAGCCTGCAGACTAAAGGCTGCAGAGGACGCTTCAGTGCATTCACTGAAAAGAAGCAGCATCATTCAGACTACCTTCCCTGACCTTATATAAAATAAAATAAATCAATATTAAAGGATCAATTTATAAAATCCCATATGAATGAAAACTAAATAATAATAATAATAATGTGACAAAATAATCTTTGGAATAAAGAAGAAATAAATGAAATTATTAAATATTTGCAATTGAATGACCACATGTCAAAATGTATGGAACAAAGAAAGCTAACGTGCTGGATGCAAAATTAGCTTTAAATACATTTACTAGGAAACAACCAATGAATTAAGTTACGATTCAATAAGCTCCAAAAAGAATACGAAAAAACCCAAGCAAGCAAGCAAACCAACAACAACAGAGAGACAGGCAGACAAAGGTAGAAATAAATGAAATAGGAAATAATACTAAAATAGAGAAGATGAATAAAACCAAGTAACTGGTTCTTGAAAAGATTCCTAATATAGACAAGCCAGTAGTAAAACTAATCAAGAAAAGAGAGAGGACATTCAAATAAACAAGAATATAAAGTAAAAAGAGAAGATGAAACAGACACATTTCTATACAAACTTAAAATGCTTAAATTAAATAGAAAATCTGAATCAATCCATAGCCAACTGCCAAAAACTCAACAACGCTTTGAAATTAGCCCTATTACTCTCCCACTGGAAGGAGGGGGACCTAAAGAATCGGTCACTGGAGTAACTTGGTCACGTTCCCTTGGTCCAAGGTCACGGGGCAGAGCCAGGATTCGAGTCCCAGCGGCCCAGTTCCAGAGGCTTCCCTCTGTTCCCTCACGCTTTCCTGTTTTGCGTGGACAGTAGAGCGGCAACATACGTTCTACGACGGTGAGCAGGGGCCCTGTCCTTCATCTCTGTGTCACCGTGTCTGGCACGCCAAAAACGCTTCACACATTTAAAAATAGTCCACTTTTAAGATAGGAGAGCATTCACTTGGTTATGAAATTTGCAGGGACTGCACGGGTACGTAGCGGAGACCTGCCCCATCCTCACCCCCAGGGAAACCCTGCGGCCCTGCCCCATGGCGACGCTGGCCCTTTCTTGTGGGGCCTTTCAGGAATATTTTATGCGCATGTGAATAAAGACATGTATCGTTCTTTCCTCTTTTATCTAATGCACATTTTTTTTCTACTCATATTCTTCACTTTAACAATGTATCTTATAGATCATATTGATTCATTTAAAAAATTCTCATTCCCAGTAAGGCCACAAAGTATTTTATTGTATCTATACTATGATTTAAACAACATTGTGTTGCTGGACCGGTAGATGTTTCCCATCTTCCGTGATTTCAAACAATGCTGGTGACTATGTCACACGTGCATATGAATTTTTTGCACATGTGCAAATAAACCTGAAAATATAAAGTAAAAATAGAAGATTAAACTGACACGTTTCTATAAAAATTTAGAATACATAATTTAAATATAAAATCTAAGTTGATTGACAGCCAGTTGCTAAAATATCTCTCTCAATTACTGCAGCTGTAATGTATAACAAATTACCCTAAATCTGAAACACCTAAAACAATGACAATCTTATGTTTGTTCACAAATCTGCAGGTTTGGCAGGCAGGGCTCAGTGGGGTGAACAGCCTCTGTGTCGCCGGGCTTGGGTTACCACAGCTGCTGGACGGGGCTGGAGTCCTCAGAAGGCTGGTCCCCCACAGGGCTGACAAGGGATGCTGGCTGTTAGCTGAGATCTTACCTAGACCCACACCCCTGCATGTGCCTCTCCAGGTGGCCCAGTCTTCCTCACAACATAATGGCTGAGCCCCGGAAGTGTCATGCTAAGAGAGCGAGAGCACTAGGCCTCCTGCCTTTGAAGACTTAGACTCAGAAGTCAGACATGCTCCAGGCAACCTCCAAATTTCACCCAGCTTCGGGGAGGCAGGGTGGAGATGGAATCCACCTCTTGACCTGGAGTGGCAGGGTTCTGGAAGAGAATGTAGGCCTAGCAATACTGTTGTCACACTTTTGGAAAAATCAGTGCTGTGGACACGTTTCTACGTATGGACTTGTTCCATCACGGATATGTACAGTTTAAAAAAAATTTTTTTTAAAGATTTTATTTATTTATTTTTGGAGAGAGGGGAAGGGAGGGAGAAAGAGGAGAGAAACATCAATGTGCAGTTGCCTCTTGCGTTCCCCCTACCGGGGACCTGGCCCGCAACCCAGGCATGTGCCCTGACTGGGAATCGAACCCATGACCCTTGGGCTTCGCAGTCTGGCACTCAATCCACTGAGCCACACCAGCCAAAGCTACAGTTTAAATTTTGATAGATGTTTGCTAATTGCCTTTCAGGAGCGGGGTACCAGTTCACTCAGTAATGGTGTATGAGAAACACGTATTTCTTTAAGGAAGGAATGAAAGGATTGATGTAAAGAGTGAATGGTTGAATGAGTGAGCCCAGGGTCCTGTAAAGCTGGCCTGAAGAGACAGTTCATCATCTGGCCACTGGAGGGCGGTGTGTTCCCACAGAAGCGCAGGGAAGCGTCCTCTGAAAGGTGTGTTAGAACTTCCCTGACATTTGAGGGAGGAGGAGGAGGCCAGGAGTCTCCCCACATCCAGGTAGGGGGTATTCCAGGTTCATACCTCATTAAACGCCCTGGATAGACTGGGCGAGGGAAGTCAGGATCACAGCTTTATGTTTCATTTGGTCTTTACAGTACAGGAGGCCTCTAATCCTTGTGTAAAGTCCACCCAGACCCACAGGCCCAAAACTCAGAACCAATCTGGCTTCTTTAGGGACCTCAGGGGAACTGAGGCAGCTCCTTCAAAAGCAGGTTTCCAAAAGGTTTTACTTTTAAGGCTACAAATGCGAGGGCTGGCACAGCCTGGAAGCACTGGATTTGGTCTGCCGACACCAGAGAGAAGTTGAGCCCCTCCCCTGCCCCGCCTCCAGTACCTCCCTAGGTGATTCCTTCCCTCCATCCTCCTTCTAGGAAGACCCTGGGTCAGTTCTAGGAACAGCTCGAAGTCACCAAGATGCACACCTTGCCTGCCTTGTTTCCCCTGCCCAAGGAGGACTGGCGGGCCCTGGGTGTGGCCTCCAGGAACATCAAGCAAGATTTTGCCACTCCCCAGGTCTCCCATTGCACAGACACACCCTGCTTCTCCACCTGTCCATATGGTCTGTCTGCTGACCCTCATATGCTGAGACCCCAGGACCGCTCATGTCATCCGTTCAGACTTCTGCTGGTTTCCGGACACGCCTACCTCCCCCTCTCCGGTCCAGTGCTGAGTCTGCGCTCCAAAACATCCCTCTTCCTGTCTCCTCAATCCATGTGCCATGGCAGAGAGCCAGTACCACCCAAGCACAAAGGTGGCCTGCGACAGGCTGCGAATGGCACCGACTTCACACAGGGAGGTGCCACCCATAGGAGAGGTTAGGCTGAGCAGCCCTCCTCCTTCCGCAGCAGGTCCGACAGTCTGTGCCCTGCTTTCTGCCTCCCTAACACGACTTCTCACATGTGGCAGAGAACAAAGCAGAACATCCTGACAAGGCCGCTTGGATGTGGGGATGATTCCACTGGGTGCGAGCTTTCTAAAAAGTCAGGTGAGGAGGCACGTGTCCCCGCATCCACCTTGAATGTTACCTCGACCACTGAGGTCCAGGGCAAAGCTCGGAGAGGGGATGGGGAGTCAGGGACCGTTCCTGGGGAGCAATAAAGGGTCTCCGAACATTACCAATTTGCTTTAGACCTAATTAGGGGACTACAAGCCCTCTTTGGCTAGCCCTACAGCCTGCCATTAAGAAGCCCTGGCCCAGTAGGCCATCGTCCGAACACACCAAGGTTGCCGGTTCGATCCCCAGTCAGGGCTCATACAAGAATCAACCAATGAACGCATAAATAAGCGGAACAACAAACTGACCTCTCTCTCTCTAAAATCAATTTTTTAAAAAATCGGCCATGTTGTCACTTGCATTAAACTCATCTGCCTGTGGGAGTCCACTTGGACCCCGACCTCGCTTTCCACTCGCAGCCCTGCGTCAGCTTGGAGGCACAGCCGCGGGGAAGGCCCGCACGCTTAACCACCAAGCCCCTTGAGAAGTGGTCTCTCAAGGCCCGAGGTGGGGGGGCGCTATAGCGAGAGGAGCCGTTTCATCAGGAAGGCCTGGCTTTAACTTCGGTTCTGTGACCCTGGGCTAATGACTAGGCCTCAGTTTCCTCACCTAGAAAACAGCTGACAGTTCCCACTTCATAGAATTACTCTGAATTAGATCGGAGGGCAAATGCAGCCGTCTCAGCACCATGCCAGGCACAGAGGGGCAACCACAGGGCAGTTCCCACCACTCCTGCCCTCCTCTGACCTTGCAGCTCAAACACTGGCTTCCAAACAGGAAGTGCGGGCATTTCGGCCACTCACGAAAGGGGTCAGGCTGAGGCTCAGCGCCGCTGACCCTCTCTAGCTGCCCATGTACACTTGTGTCTTCAGCTGATGTGGACGGTGCTCTCCAGCTGGCGGACACAGTGATGGCTTGTTCTGTCACCTGTCCCTCAGGGCAGTGGGAGTGTCAGGCACCAAGTGCCCTTGCCAACTTGGGCCAGTCACTGGGTCACTCTCTGCCTGATTACATGGGATGCTGGCTTCACCCTGGTCCCCATGTTAGTGGTCCCAGGCCACAAAGGGGTGACATCGTCTCCCTCTCCTCCCCTGACTTCTCACTGTTCCCTAGTTAATACCCACTAAGGAATCTGAACACAAAGAGCCCCACCTCCTGCTCCCATAGTCCTGAGGGAGACATCGGTGGCAACCTACTTCCAAACTTTCTTTCTTGCCAGGGCCTCAGAGTAGACAGCGCTGCCCCTGCTTCAGCACGTGGCTGGGAATGAGCCCAGCGGGTCAGGCGGGGGAGGGTGGGCAGACTGGGCTCTGGGTCGCTAGGATGCATGGTTCTCTGTGCAGTCCTGGGCCACCAGGCTGAACCCAGGCGTGGGTCTTTTTCATAGGAGGTCGAGGCCCTCCAGGATGTCAGTCAGTCTCTTCGGCCGTTTGTCTTAGCCAAGGGCAGATAACGATGATTACCAGTTATGGGGCTAACCCAAGAATATTTATTCTGTTTCCCATTGAAAGTGAGTTAATTAACTGGGAAAGGGCACCCTTAGGGAACCCCCAAAAGGAACCAGTTAGCTTCAAAGACTGACTACACATGAGAGAGAGGAACCTTCCTTCTCCACTGCCCAGGGTGACAGACCACTGCTGGACCCCAACAAAAGCATCTTTGTAAAGTGCATGACCCAGAGGAAATCAATGAAGTGCTTCGCTCTTTCATGCCTCCTTTGATGCAGCCTGTCCCAATAGGGACCAAGGGTCAGGGGTCCTGCCACTGGTACTTAATGCCTCATATCTCAGCTGCCTGGGGCGGGGGGTTGGGGGGCGTGTGCAGCCAGGAGCAGCAGGAGTGGGAGGGAGAAAAAAAAAGGCAACAGACAAGGAAGAAGTCGGGGGAGGGAACATGGACCCTGAATAAAGACAAGGAAACTTTGAAGAGTGTGTGCTCACGGCTTTCACCAGAGAGGACCTGCAAACCCTGGGCTGTCACATGTCATACCAGCCCCCATTCCTGCCTGCAGGAATGATTCTGCGGTAGGATCAGATCCCACTCCAGCCAGGGAGACAGAGGCCTGACATGGATGGAGACAGCCCACTTTGGGGACGGCACTCTCCTGCTTGGTACCAAGGGCTGGAGCTGAGAGGAGATTGTAAAGCACTGGCTCCAGGACCATAAAATCTCCCTGGTGCTTTGAGCCACCAAGACCCATTGACACGAACAAGTGAGAAGTTTGGGGAAGAGGATCAGCACATGGGTTTGCAAATGAAGGGAGAGCTGCCCTGGCAGGAATGTGGACTTCGACCACCAGGTTAAATTAAAGGTGGAGATTCTGCATCCCCGTGCCTGAGGTTCAAAGGCAGAAAGGACCAGGACACAGCTCACCTCTGTGGGCACGAGGGGTGCTCAACTGACACCAGCCAGGCGCTAGAGTAACGGACAGCTGCAGACTGTGGTAGGTCTGGGCCCAGTGTCGCATCCATCTGGTGCTCAGCTGGCTGACCCATAGCCCAGATCCCTGCAGGTGGCATCTCTGGGCTTCTCGCAGCCATGCAAAGTCAGGCGTTGAGATGGTGTTCCTTAAACTTTGGTGTTTCTAAGGATCAGTCCAAGTTATGGAATAACCTGTGCATTCCAGAGTCCCCGCTCAAGATTTAATTCAGTAGGTTTGAGATGGAGTCCAGAAGCCGGCATCCCGGGCTTCTGGGATGTATTCTGACATACATCCCAGGCAACTCTGATGTGGCCGGTGTCTCACCTGGTAAGGGAGTTCAGGGAGCAGAGGTCTGGCTTGTCTCCTATCGCAGCATTCAGAGCCCTTTCAGCTCAGACTCATTTTACAGCAGTTTCTGACACAGCTCACCTCTCTGGTAACTTCCTTGGGCTTCTGCATCCTTAGTGTTGCCTAAAAGCCCAGTGTGGAGGGATGTGGCCAGGCAGGAGATGGGAGCAGGTGAGGGGGGTGGCGGGGTGGAGAACAGGAAGGAGCCACAAGCTGGAAGCTCTAGGGTATGGATGGTGACAGCGACAGGGGTGTGAGGATGATAGTCACTGAGAGCCACTGTGCGGACAACAAGAGTGATGCAGGTGCAGGATGACTTACTAAAGAGTGACATGAGAGCCACCCAGGAACATGGACAGAAAGGGCACAGGGCTGGCTGGAACCCCAACAGTGCTGCGTCAGGTCCCAGTGGAAACAGCCAAGCGCTCAGGTCAACCTGCAACAGAGCTGCTGCCACGTGGGGATGCTCGTGGAGGGCGCCATCAAGGGCTCCTGGGAATTATCCTGGTGGCTTGCTCGCTCACGGTTGGTGTTCCTGGCCCCAGACCTTGAGGAGGCACATGTCCTCGGAACTTGCTAACTTGCTAATCAAATGCATGCCTAGTCCTTGAAATATTAAGAGACATTTCAAAGGAGCTGCAAGTTGACACCCTAACTTAATTATCAAGATTGCAATCTTGATCTCAAAAGGGCAGAGGTACATTTCGAGCCACCATCACATACACACAGGAAAGGCAACACCTTCCCTATGTAAATACTAAGCTATGCGCTCAGCTTCAGGACGTGTAGGCCACGTGCTCTCAAATTGCTTGACTTCTGAATAGCTGAATCACATCTTAGAATATTAAACACTTTTAAATGTCACTTCATGCCAAGTACCACTTGGTAGATTTTAAATGACTCTCAAAGGGCATATTTTCTTTATTTTTCTTCAGGGTGAACCATCTACCAATTCACCACTTCTAATCATGGTACCGTATCTGAAGTTAATTAGTCAGGTCGCAAGTGCAAGGATGAAGGCAGGAGGGTTTAGGAAGATGACATATGCAAATATTCACAACAGAGAGCTATTGTGCTGTAGCAAATAAATGCCCAAGTGTCAGCTCTGTGAAGAATATATACTTGAAAAACAAATCTCTCTAACATCTAAATCCCTGTCAAGATACTTCTACAAGTTACTCACACCTCCAAATTAAGTATGTAAGTCTTCTCAAGCGGTTGGCACCCCTCTGCATTAGTGCTCTCTTCCAAGGATACAAAATTAGTGTGTAGTGCGATGTGTTATCACCGTGCGAATACTTCTTGGTCTGAGGGTAAGAAATCAGTCAGTGATGCTGTCAAGCAGTGGTTTTCAAACTTTTAGGTAGTGAAATTCTTTTTTCAAATGAACCCAAATAATAATATATAAATATTACTGTATTTATATAGATTTATTCTTAACTCCGTGAAAACGCTATTATTTGGTGGACATAAAAATTTTGAGACTATAATTAAGGCCCGTAAAAGTAGCTGGAATCCCCGCATTATGCACTGTGCTGCACTTGCACAATTTTGAGAATATTCTGATTCACAGACACAAGGATTCACAAAGGGCACATGGTTCAAAGCGCACCATGCAATCCTTGGATATCACTTGGTTAAATAAGATATCACAAGTTTTATTGTTGGATCCTTGCAAAAACAAATCTGCCTGGCAGAAAAACTGAAATGTTGGTCACGTATTACAATTTGGTATTCATCAACAGTCCACAGTTTTAAAAATTACATTTAATAATTTTTTTAAAAATAAACATTGCATCAAATATTTTTAGAATGAAGCTCCTGGGAATGGGAGACTAGCCCATTCCAGACCAATTCTTTATAGATAATTATAAACTGAACAAAATATACAGCACAACTACGGAAGGCACTGGAGAGAAATAAAAAAGAAAAAACAGGAAGATATTAAAGGAGAGTTGATGCTTGGAAGGAAAAACCTTTGGGTGCTTTTCTTGTTTTTTAATGGCTTTCTGCCAGAAGACAGGCTCTCTCCTGTCAAACAGGGCAGCTAAACTTAAACAGAAAACCCACCACCTTGCTGGCCTACCCCACCCAGTCTTACTGGCTGAAAAAATAAGAGGACCAATGCAGAGCGACTCCAACAGACAGAAAGTGAGGGGAGATTCCTAGAAGCAAGAAACAGAGAGGGGGATCCAAAAATTCTGTGTAAAACTGCCCAAACCTTTGGTTGATCCCGTAGCCAGACATGAGCAAGGCAAACTCAAAGCAGCCTGGCTAGGAACTTAAGAGAGTCCCACAGCTGCCCATCGCAGGGAGCGAGGGGGGGTGAGGGAGGGGTGGGGGTAGGGCTCATGTCCAGCCATGTTAACTGCCTCCCATTTAAAAAAAAAAAAATCAATATTTTTCCAAGGAATATAACAGAATTCAGAATCTCTAAAATATATGGTTCATAAAGTTTATGACATAATCCTAAAGTACTAGGCATATACTCAAGAACAAAGGTAATCAATAGAGATTAATCCTGAAAAGATCCAGATGTTTGAATTAGCAGACAACGATTTTTAGAGTCAATGTATGTATGCTCAAACAGTAAAGGAAAATAAGCTTGTAATAAATGAACAAACAGGAAATCTAGGTAGAGAAAACAAAACTGTAAGACAAAAACCAATAGGAAATTCCAAAGTAGAAAAAACAATGTCTGAATAAAAGATTTACTAAATGGGCTTAAGAATGATTTGTAGGTGACAACAGTCAGTGAACCTGAAGATAGATAAATAAAAATTGCCCCGCCTGCAGAACAGAGAGAAAAAGCAATTTTAAGTTGAGGCCCTCAAAGAACAATGGGCCAACTTTAGCAGTTCTAATATATGTGTCATAGGAGTATGAGGAGGAGAAGACAGAAAGGGACAGAACGTACATTTGAAAGAATAATGCCAAAATTTTTCCCCATATCATGAAAGACATACATTTACAGAGTCAAGCTCAGTGAACTCTAAGCAGAATAAATACAAAGAAAATAACATTTAGGAATGTGAAGCAACATTGCTGGTAAGTGTGAAATATTATAGCCACTTTGCAAAACTCTGGCAGTTTCTTACAAAACTAAAAATATACCTACCCATGACAAAGCAATTTCATTCCTGAGTATTCATCCAAGACAGGATGAACATAAATGTCCAGAAATTACTTATATAGGTCTTATCCAAGAGCACAGATAAACCCACTGTGGTATATACTATAATAGAACACCAGTCAGCAATAACAAGGAATAAATAGTTAATACATGCAATGATATGAATTTTAAAAACTATGTCAAAAGAAACCAGATGCAAAAGGATACATACTGTTTTATCCCATACATATCAAGTTCAAGAACAGGTTAAACTAATCTATGGGGGGAAAAAAAATAATCCCAACAGTAGTTGTTCCAGGGACTAGGAGAACTGGCTAGGACAGGACCCAAGGGAACATTCCAAGGTCACAGAAATGTTCTTCCTTGATGGGATTTGTATTATGAATGTAACATAGTTAAAACTCATTTAATGGTATACTTAAGATGTGTGTGTATTTCCCTCTAAGTATCTTTTACCTGAAAGACATTAAGTACAAATAGTAAACTCTAGTTTACGATATGAATACTGAAGTGTTCAGGGGGAAGTACACTGGAACTCCCTTTGAACTGCATAAAACACAGTGATTCATAAGATGGCTAGACGGACAGACATAGGTATATGAGTACTGACTGAACAATTTTCTTGTAGGTTTACATTTTTTCATAATAAAATGCTGGGGAAGAGGAACATTTACCTAACACTTGAAGGTCTACTGTGAAATAGGAGGATCACAGTTGAAAATTCGAGAGTTAGGAGACCAGGCTTTGAGACCCAAGCAATGCAGGCAATGGCCAACTTCCCCATCTTCAACACTAGGGAGCACTAGGTGAACACTTAAGATCTTTTCTAAATATAATATTAGTTCTGTCTAAGGCATGAGGCTGTTAAGATTGTTGAATACTCAATAGGATGCAAATATGGAGAGATTTTCTGTACATCTGTAGCTGCAGCTGTAGTAACAGCTGCTGGCTCAGAAAGGCCCCGCCCTCTTGAGTGCTGGGGATGTGAAACCTCTGTTTCCCATCTCTGGACGCTTCCTCTTCCTCTCACACCTTCCATTTCACCGATCCTTTGGTTCCATTATCACCCATATTGTCCTTTTCACAGTTAGCGAATGTACATGCTGCCCCTGAGGCTGAGAAATTCCTTTTCCCATCCTTGGCCCTTCGTTAGTTCATTCTTAGACCTCAGCTTCCCTCGGCCCACAGGCTACACTGGACACTTCCCACTCCACCCCCTACTGAAGCACATGTAAAATCATCTCAATTACTCTCGTCAGACTAGATGCTCCAGGGGGGCAAAAACAGGCTTGTTGCCTCACCTGCAGCAGGGAACTTGTAGGTGACAGTAATTACTTACATTCACAACACTGTTATAAATAAGCCAAACCTTTTAGGGTTAAAAGTGTAATTTTATTTAGATGTTACTTGTACATAATCTATAGTAAGATATACAAACAGATAAAAATTGTTTAACAGGAGGTTTTTTTAATACCACTTTAAATTCAATTTACATCAGCGTTGGTCTTACTGCAGGATGACAGATACTCCGATTTAGAAAACAAAAGCACTTGCTACTCTGGCTGATGCGTCCCCGCCAGTCTGTAACGGATTAAAACTATCATGTATTTCAGTTGCAAATTATTACAAAACTTTCACAACCTAGCCATTTGGTACTCAGAAAAGACTTTGATATTCTAAAAATTCACTGAAATAAAAATGTTAATTCTCTAACAGTATACTTTCGCCAAAGAAAAATGTAAGGGAGCCCAATCTTATGGTGTGGTTTAGGGCGAACAGAAGAAAACCAACTACATCATGTTAGTGTTGCTACTGTGTGATACGGAGTCCCCTCGTCCCCTCAGCCTACTCTAGGGTATGAGAGAACGCTGGTAAGAAACTAAAGTGAAATACACATGGGGGAAAGACTGGGGACAATTTAAAATAACTTTACAATATATAACTACTTTAGAATGCAAAATTCACAGATATGAAATGTGCTTTTAAATGTTTTATTTGTTTTGGTAAATACTTTTTGAAAATGAAAGCTGAAAATTCAAAATAATCACTTTTTTCTTTTTATGTAATAACCATATTAGAAAAAGTCTGAATTTAAGTTTTAGAATCAATCAAATTTGCTGAGAAAAATACTGCAAAAAAATAATCAGAATTTAATTTTAGTCCTTTTCCATTCTTTTACATGCTACATAACACCTCAGGGCACAAGGTTTTTCACTAGTCAGAAAGTCAAGTTGAAAATAACTTGTTGATTAAATTACAGGAAGAAAACTAATAACTAATAGGCTTATGAATATTTATGAATAAAGTGCCACTGATTTTATGGTAATAAGATATAAATAGAAGAAAGCTGACATAGATAGTAGCTTTATGTGTTCTCTTCATCCTGAGAACAGAAGGGACATGAAAAACAAAGAAGCCTCACCAAATACGAATTCTGGAATTGAAGGTAACTCTTAATCCAGAAATAACAAAAGAAAAATACTATAATAAAGGCAAAATACTGTTATAAAGACAAAAGTAAGACTAAAAATGATAAAACCCCAGAATAATGCCAACAGAGTAGACCTCTACATTGAAAAAATAAAAAGGAGAGAAACTTAAAGGCTCATTAATAACTATTATGTATTATATTGAACAGAATTACGGTGATAGCCACGTGGTGACCAGCTCCAAGAAACGGAAACCCCAGAAGCGCGCGCCAAAACAGCCAGTGTGGCTGAAGAGGCTCGACGACCTGGGATAATCATGGCCTTGGAAAGGAGATGCAGACGTGAGGTTTTTCAGAGTTTCAAAATCTATGTGACTAAAACCCAACGTACAGGCTTTATATGGTGACCACATACAAGCCAAGCCAGTGTCCCCTCAGGGACAAACAGACATGCTGGGGGAAGGGGGGCGGTTCATTTCCTCAGGGGAACTCATTAACACAACTCTGTAGTTACAGTCCTGTTTACTCTACATTCCTACCATTGACCCAAACCAACCCAAACAACTCTGTCTTTCCCTAAAGATTCCCTCATCATGACGGAGTGTCACTGGTACCTGCCATCTGGTTGAAATGCTGGGCCCAGGCAAGAACTCCTTAGTAAGTAAAGCATCTCAGTGTATTTGTGCAGTCCTATTTATAATTAAAGCCTGGGGTATTGTTTATTCTAGACAAGCAGTTATCCTGCATCCAAAATTACAAAATATAAGCTCTTATTCATGAGTTTCCTCACGTTTGCCTTCACCAGGAATATGAACCCCACGGGTCTCTGCATCACCACGTGGGAAGAGTAGTAGGAAGGGCAAAGGTGAAAGGAACACAACCTGCTACAGCCACAGGTCTAATCTAATCTGAGGTACTTGTTAAAATGTAATGTGCTGACAACACTGTGAGAAAAGAGAACCGTGTGCTTCTAGGGCAGAGAGAAGGCCCCGCTCCTGGGGTGGATCCCTAATCTAAAGAGCTGGCAACGTCCCCATTCACCGATACCTCGGCTTAAAGTTCAGACCACGTGGAGCGAGGTGCCACCGGGAGCACTCTCTGGAGCACGCAGGGAGCTAAGCACGCCAACCGGCCTCGCTCGGACAGGGCTCCTGGGGAGGCTCTGCATCCAGAGCCCACACCCAGCACCTCTGCCCTCAGCTCCTCGGCCACTCCTGTCTGCTCAGCGGGGCTGGTGCCCAAGCCGAAGGGAAAGGGCCCTGTTCCTCATTTTCATTACTACTGAGCTGTTTACCTCTTACAGAAATCATCAACAAGCGTTGACTAAATGAACACCCACTGGGAATCCTGCCTGGAAAGGGCTCTTCCAATTTCACATTTTATAAGAGCGTGCAAAGGCAATGACATTATTCAACAGAACATTCAAATTCACGGAGTCTACCACGCCAAGAAAACGAAAGCAGAAGCATTTGTTTCTCCTTACTTGTTAAATCTTTCTTTCTAGAACCAATTTCTGAAACACACACACACACAAAGTTGAAACAATATCACTTACTGATTGGAAGACGTCACTCTGACGCACAGTCATTAATCTTGCCAAGGCCTAACACCAAGCAGCTTCACAAACACACAGCAAGTCTGCAGAATTATAAGGTACAAGTCAACCCAAACTGCACTAAACACTTGCATAACCAAGAAAAAGGAAGCAAAATGCTGTTTTCAGGACAATGCAATAGTTACAGCGGATTCCTTGTGTGCAGCACGATTTCCTATGTTTAGTGGCACTTAAGTATTACACAGTAAATGCTTAAAGAACCCAGAATTCTTGGATGTGCAAAAGCAATCACGTTATTAATACAAAAGTTGCTAAGCTACAGGATTATAATACCACTATTTGGGTGTTGAGAACACTTAAAATTTTCAATACACTTCCCACACATGGTCTCCTGGCTGGCCACCAGCCTCGTCACCATGCTGTCCTGCGCCCCACCTCAGTCAGACCAGTCGTTCTCATCAAACTCTGAGTCGTCGTCAGAGTCGCTGTACTCCACGGCAATGCGCCTGGACAGGATCGTGGCCACGTCGTTCCCCACGGGCTCGCGCTTGGCCTCTTGTTCACGCTGCTCTTGTACCTTTTTGAGCTGAATTCCTAGAGACACAATACATGGTTTAGAATGAAATCATTTTACTTATTCCAAACTAAAGGAAAACAAACTAGTAAGTCTACTTCACTTTTTTTCTTTTCCTACTGACATTAGAGATACACAGTTTTGAAAATCTGAAGGGAGAAAGGCTTGGAAAATAGATGTTTCATGACCAAAAAAAATAATGTGCACGCAGTCCTAATATTTGTCATAGCAAAGTGACGTGCTGAAATGTAAAAGTTATAACTTCGGAGCAGAGGAACAACATTAAAGACAATTCCAGAGCTACGCTGTCCAACGGTAGCCACTAGCCACTGATGGCTGTGAGGGTAAACTGATAGTGGCGAGCGGCCACCACATCGAACCGTGTAAACACAAAGCATTTCTCTCATTACAGAACATTTTCCTGCACAGGCTGGAGACCTCTTGGCTAACTGTGGAGGTAACTGAGAAATCATCTGTTTCAACAATTATTGTTAAAATGGGTATAAAATCCAAACATCTACTCTCTTACCTAGTAACAAAATGGGTTAAGTGATGATTTAACGTGCAAGATACTGAACTATTTCTTTTTGAAACAATTTCTGATTTGTACAGTAGCTGTAAGACTAGTATTAAAATGTTCCCACATGACCTACATCCAGATTCCCCAACTGGTAACTCAATCACACTTGTTTTACAATCTCTATCATTGTTATTAATATACACACAGGCATTTTTTTCTGGACACTTTGAGAATAAGTAGCTACTTTGCCCTTTGCCCCTAAAATACTTCATGTGTAATTCTCAAACAACAATTATTAAATTCAGGCTATCAGCAAAGATACAATACTACCATCCAGTCTAAATTTTATTTAAATTATGACAACAGACCTAATATAATATAGCAAATGAAGAATAGTTTCCACCAGATTTGGGATCCAATATGGATCACCTATTACATTAGTCGTCATGTTTCATTAATGTTTCTTTATCTGGGCAGGTCTTGGTGTTTTATGACCTTCATGTTTTTGTAGAATGTCCTCAATTTGGGCTCATCAGGGGTTTTCTCATGAGCAGATCCTCATGGATAGACAGTTGTACATATCACTTCTACTGGGCAGGGCTCACAGCTGTCAAAAATCAAGACTTCCCTATTATGACTCCAAATTTGTTATCAATAAGGTATTAAAAAGCTCTGGGATTTTTTTCTTGACAAAATCGAAATGCTTCAAGACAGACGAGAACCCTGGGGTCTGGAGGAGGGTGTGTGGGCTGCACTCAGGCCTGGTTCGCAGGTGGCGCTCAAGCACAGGGCAGAGGCAGTCGCGTCCCAGCTGTCCCGCAAAGGGTGCCACTGGTGCTACAGTCAGGCCCCCAGTCCCTGCCAGACTGAAACAACTGAACTGTGACCAAGAGACGGTGCAGCTTCTCAGTATATGAGAAGCTTTTGGAGTTATTCTACAACCTGTCAGTGACCCTCAACCAACCTGGGCGGTGACCTAGGGGAAAGAATAAATGGTGTGAAGTAGATGTTTAACGTGGGGTTCTGAAGGAGGCCACATGGGTGACAGTCCAGGCTCCCATCACTCTGATTGGACCAGAGATGCTCTGGGGGTTCATGTTCTGGGGGTTCAGCGTAGGGCTTTCATCTGACAAGAGTTTTGCTAGTATATAAATGTTGAAAACTACTGGCTTGGCACAGCAAGCTAAAAATATGAAAAGTCTAGGATATGTCTTAGATATTTAAAAAAACAAAATCTTAATATGAGCTCATTTTCCTTCATTTATACCTTTACCCTTAGAGTAGAATGCAAAGAAGATAGTCAATTAATAATCATTTATATTATTTATTTCTAGTCAAGTGAAGCTTTCTTGAATTCTCAGTTCTTTATCATTACGTGTTTAACTTTGCACTGGCAAAAACACATCTGCTATTTTTCAAAGTATCAAATAAAGCTCTTTTAACCATATTCTAAAAAACAATCTAGCGTAGGGAGAAGTCATTCGAAGACTAGGCTGTAGCTGGCTGGAGACAGAAACCTCTCTCTGAAGGAAGGTGGCACATCTGGGGATTCACTTACCCATTCGAATAGCAGCAAGAAGGTCACTGCGAGCATCGCTTATGGGTGGTTGCGTAGTTTCTTGCCTCTTTGCCTCAGCTACTGGAGGGCCATGCATGGGGGAGGATGAGAGAGAAGAGCCTGCGCCAGGAGGGCCTGGTGGCGGAGGTGGGGGGCCCGGAGGAGGTGGGGCTGTGACCACCAGCCCAGTGGAGGGCGGGTGAGGAGGTGCTGGGTAGGAGGACCCAGCTGAGGCAGGGAAGGCGGGCTGCATGGGAATCTGGAGAGGACTGACGAAGGCGGTTTGTGCTGAAGGGATCATGGGGGGTGGTGGAGGAGGAGGTGGTCCTGAGGGGTTGTAATATTCAATGATCTGGGCTGGGAGCATCCTAATGAGAGAGGAAACACAGAATCATTAAAGCAGCAACCGAGGGTCACATATGAGGTTCTGACATGTCTAATAGAAAGGCCTCCCCCGAACACAATATGTATTGTCATCTGGATTTAAAACATTGCAGGATGCAAATATCTGCCCTTTGGGTCAGTTATTTTCACAGGTCTACATTATTTACTATGATGGAATCCATAATCATTCACTAAAAGGCAACCAAAGGAGAAGATTACTCAAAAAGTAATCTTCTGTGAAAAGCTAGAATAAAATACACAAATGCATCCTTTAAACTGAGCACCTCAAAAGCAGGGGACTCACAAACTTGTCCTATAAGGGTTCTGTGGCCAATCAGATTTGGAAAATTCTGTATTTTATACCTCATCTGCATTCTGAAATTTCCCTCGAATTATCAAAAGCTTTAAAAAGGCCTACAGCCAAGAAGTCTGCTGAATTCTATTTAGTCAATGGTTTTTCCAAACCAACTGGACCCCAAACCCTCTTTCTGCCTCACCCTTAGAGCCTCAGAACAAGAGTCTTGGGAGTCTCAACTTACTAAGAACCAGCAACGGGAAATAGCCCAGACTGGGTGGTCAGGGAGGAGGGCTCTGAAAGCTGAGGGATGTACATCGAGAAAGTGACACACACTGTTCTGGACTGAAGAATACACTGTTAATGGAAGCACACATCCAATTTTCCAGGGCACTGACTCCAGGTAACTCACTCAGATTGGGGTTAAGCAAAGAGAGAGCTAAGACAGCCCTTCAAAATACAGGTAGGTGCTTAAATTACTAAACATGTGAACATGAAGGTCTTTCTAGGGGTGCTTGAATTTTGCCCATGTGACAGAAAACAAAGTGTTGGAATGATGACTAGGGACCATCACACAGCCAAGGGTAAGAATTGACCCAGGGGGTGCTGCGTTGTGTAGTGTTCTTCTTTGTGATATGAATTCTCTGTGGTTCACCCAGGATATGCAGAGAAATTTGGGGATTTGGGACAAGTTCAAACAATCAGAGTCCCATCCTTTATCAATGCCTCAACTTAGCAACCCACTGAAGCACACATGAACATGTGTATTAAGGGAGTGTACATGAATACAGACACAAACCTGAGATACACCTGTAATAAAAAAAAGGGAAGTAGCACAACACTGCATTTTTAAACATAACTTGTCACAAGCAATAGTATCTATATTCGGTCATTCTGGGCCCTAAAGTATGATTATTCCATTAAAATTCTTATACCACACACGGCAAGACTTCATTGTAATGGTGAGCAGCAATTACGAGTACAAGGAATACAAAATTACCCATAGTCTGCAGGAGCCACGGGTGCCGAGGCTTGGGACCCCTCTGCAGCCTGTGGTGGGGGTGGCGGAGGCGGCTGCTGAGGTCTGTTCAGGGCCATGTGCCTCGCCGAGGCAGAGGGAGGTCGGTACTCATGCTCGGGGGCCTGGCTAGCTGGCCCATGTGGTGGCACGTCGCCCACTGTGTAGGAAGGGGTGACGGGCTGCGGGTGAAGAGAGTGGTTGGGAGTGGCCGGATAAGAGTAATCTGTGACATCCGATGCATGAGACCTGATATTCAAGAAAAGGATGGGAGAAATTTAAGTTAAACATATATTTGAATAATAACATTGCTGGTGCACAGAAATCACACATTTATTTCCTTTACTGTCAACTAGGCCTAGCCCCACGAAAGCTTTCAAGCAACAATGTAATGACTAATTCAGCAGTGAGCCGAGTGTTAACATGGATTCAGATTCATAGCTTCAAAGTGAATAAGACAGATCGGCAAGCAGGGAA
The DNA here is from genome assembly GCA_004026545.1 of Mormoops blainvillei. Classification (NCBI taxonomy): domain Eukaryota; kingdom Metazoa; phylum Chordata; class Mammalia; order Chiroptera; family Mormoopidae; genus Mormoops; species Mormoops blainvillei. The sequence goes on along the minus strand of PVJD01006471.1, from coordinate 77,401 downwards.
CAGCAGAACCCCATCTCACAATACTTCCGCACACCCTTTTGTAAGACAGAAGGTTACAAGACAAGTTCCATTTAGTTTAAAGAAAGCATGGAAGACAGAGGACTTCTGTGGCCATGAAACGACAGCACCTTATTAGAAATTATAAAATGGCAGGTGAACTGGGTAAATATTAACAGTAAGAACAGAAAAGGAAATCAAGAATGCAGTACGGTGAAATGTAGTTTTCTTAAACAGACGAAATGTATTTAGCCAAAAAAGAACATAGTGGAGTATGGAAGGGCCTTCCTGTTTTCTCTGAATGCCCAGTTGCAGGTGAAACTCTGGAAGAAACAGAGACCGTGTATTAGTTGACAGAGCTCAGACAGATGCCAGCCAGGGCCTTGTGAGGGGCACAGGGACTTGTGTATGTCGCAGCTGCACAGCGCCATGGCGTTAGTAACGGACATTCGTGCTCCTGGCCCGGTTACAGGACATGTGGTCAGTATGGGGGCTGCACATCCTCTCATGACAGCCAAAGCGGGGTGGGCAGCCTGAGGCTGGCAATCCAAAAAGCGAAACGACAAACCCTCTGGGCGTTCTGTCCTCTTTCGTGCTCCCTGCCTGTTCCAGTGTCCTTGCGTCACTCATAAACTCAATGCCCATTTTCCTCCTTTCCCACTCTTCTTTTCTTGTTCTGACTTTTCTCACATTTATGTGCTGGCTTCGGGTAGGATTCAGCTTGTGTTTCTCTCTCTGAAGGAAACAGGCAGACACACATGGGGATGTGGAGGAGCTGGGGAGACATCAGCTGGACTAGGATCTTGGAATTCAGGCAGTAGCTTTCCTTAACTGGAGCATCACAGGGCATAGGAAAGCTCTCTACATGACAAATGACTGCTTCTTATTTTCCTTTTTTTCTTCTCTAATTGTAGTATAATAATAACTAATAACACATTTTTTCTTTCTTAATTGCAGTATAAATTCTATATTATGGTAGGTTCATGACTGTATCTTTTGACCTATGCAAACTGCTGGCGAATAAGTTAAAAATACTTTTAATGGGGGAAGAACCTGACCTGTATTTATATTTAGCATATTTTTATAATGTAAATACCTAAAACTCTGGAGGCACTGGTGATGTGTGCTTGACTCTCATGTGTGTGACTGTCATAGGCAGTGTGTACAACTTTGTAAAGGAAATAAAGTTATCTAGAAAAACATGGAGTTCTTCTCATGAGATGAAGAGCCAGAAACTGTAACTATTCTGGAAAAATTTAGTGCTATCCTTATAAAGTAGCTCTGTGTCTTGAGTCAAAAGGAGCCAAAAAAAGGGGGAAAACCAAATGGATGAGTGAGTGAAGGAATAGGCAGTGAATGTCTGCATTTGAGAATTAAAGCAAGAGAGTTGTGGAAGGCAGGATTTGGAGGAAGGGTGGGCAGGAGGGAGAACTGACCAGTAGAAGTGAAGGCGCAACCTAAAGGGGGCCGCAGCAGGCTGCAGGAGACGTGAGGAGTGCGGTGACTGCTAGGAGACAAAGACCCCCATGTAGGAAGGTAAAAATCAGCCACAGAGACACTACACCAATGTGAACATGAGTGGGGTGGTCCTGTAACTAACCATCTGTTACAGGGAAGAGAACTGGTTAGAATGATATAATATGGAAACAGGCAGAATAAAAGGAATGGGGATTCGGTGGGAGAATCCAGCAACTCCCCCAGGGTTTTGTAGGTAGACAGGTGGGCAGAGTCGGAGCTGTAACACAGGGCCCTGAACAGGAGGAGAAATAGCACAAGGACAGCTGGGCGCGGCGGTCTCACACCTCCCGAGTAATGATGAAAGAGAGCAGTGGGCAAGCATGTAATCGATTCTTATCCTAAATTTACACTTAGAATCACACTGTTCCTGATAAGCTATAGAGAGAGCAAAAATGCAAAAATGTATCATTAGTTGAAAACTTAATATTCAAATTTCCCTCAGTTATACTGAATATCCACTAAAAACCATGGTTCTAAATAACACTCAAAATATAAATATAAAACATTAGAAAAGCAAAAGATAAAAAATATACAGCATGGTTCAATTTTGTAAAGGAAAAACATACACCTATATGGAAAAAAGACCAAAGAGAAAAAATACAGTAAAATGCAAACAGTGGTTTCTCTGGATAATAGGATTTTGGATAATATTTTGTTTTGTGTAATTTCCAAATATAAAAAATTGATTTTATGTTATAATAAGAAAAGTGATACACTTCAGTAAAATAAAAAATTTCTAAATTATTTTAAGGGATATAATCCAAGTATAATAATTATAATCTATTTATCTGGTACAAGCATATGGTGAGAGCCCATGGAAAACAGTATGAGACAAAAGGAAATTCTAAAGAACCAAAACTGATAATTCCATTTGATTTTTGGAAAAATAAGAGAAGTGAAGGTATATCTAAAAAAATAAATACAAAGGCAGAATACTAAATCATCTGAGTGACGACCCATTTTATACCCAGCATGGCGCAATGTTACATCAGATGTTAGAATATGTATCAACCATTCAATTGAGGGATTAAAAAAAATCTTTTTTCCATCTGTATGTATTAAAAAAAAAAGAGTACGTATGGAGCATTATAAAATAAAGTATATGTTTTGTATGAGTAAACAATACAACTATATTAGCTCAAAAACAAAACAAAACAAAAAACCAAAAAGCTAATTGACACCCTGGGAGCTATCAAGTTTAAGTGCTCCTCCTCGCCCAAAGAACTACGAGCAGAACTCTATCATCGTTCTTATTGTCAACAGAAATAAACTGACTTAAAGATTCAAACTTGAGACTAGGGCTCAATTAAAGCTCCAATAATTCTCCAATATTTAGTAGATAACAGCCTGTACAGAATTATCTAGAACCTGCCTCATATCCAACCAATGACATACAGCTCTGCTGGGGCAGGAATGTTTACAGGTCCTCAAACTACCAAATTATTAAGCAGCTTCTGTGTTCAAAGTTGGGGTTAAACACTGAGGTTATAAAAATAAAACTGATTTAAAAAGGGCACAGATCTAAGGCCCAGTCCAGGTTGTTGCTGTTTTTAAAACATCCTTCAGTCACATAAGAATTCTCTGTTCAAATTTTTAAATACTGATGGAAGACTTGGTGAGATTATGCAAATACAAGACAACTTTACAAAAGCAGAAACAAAATTAAACCATAAGTTAAAATTGACTAGTTAGTTCCTGTTGTTCAATGAATTCCTTCTGTGACAAATGTCACTTATTGACCACATCATTCACACCTGTAAGAAATATTGTTACTTAATTGCTAACATATTTTAAAGTAAACACCAACAGAATTCTTCCCCTGAAGTCAGGGCACATAAGATTAGTGAACTGAAGATATAAATATCTTTTGTTCATTTTTAAAAGGTTATGAAAAAGAACAATGAAGTTATTCCTTAATCACATCAATTACTATCTGCCAATCATTTTTTGATACCAAGTAGCAAAGAAAAGTCAACATTATAAGCTAAAGAATAAGACAAAGAATTAAACGATTTAAAATAAAACTGTAAGTCACTGGCAGTTATTAAGCCCAAATTCAGAATCCATGTTAAAACACTACCTATCTAGATAACTGAATAATAAACTAAGTCAGAGATATGAAAAAAATCATACAACATAACCCAATGTACAATAAAACTGCTTTAAAGTATTTCGAAATTCAAATACACATACACACACATAATTTTTAAGGAAAGGTTTGAAACCTACAGTGGCCACATAAACACTAAAGCTACTAGTCATTTCCAGGGAATAATAAAGCCAAGCACTACTCAGGGGCATCACTACACACACACCCACACCCACCCACACACATACACACACACACACCTAGTATCTGGGGACAGGGATCCCTCGGAAGATGCTCCATGGTACACACTCTGAGACAACCTGTTGTCGGGTCTGAGCTCTTTGTCATACGCCATCATATTCCACTCCTGGCGCCTGTTTCTGGCTTTTCTAACCTTTTTCACCTCACGGGTTGTGCCATCTATACGCTTTTGCTCCTGAGGTCCAGGAAAAGAAAGCAAGCATGCCGAGACAGAAGGGAAAGGAAAACAGGTTAAATACAGTTACAATACTCAGGGAACAAGCCTGATGTGCAGACAAGAGATAGTCCCCTTCCCATCACTCTAATGTTAGAAAATTCTAACACAGCCATACTCCTACCCAACACAGACCCTTCACAAAGTAACCAATACTATTTACCCAGATAAATAAAAACTACCCTGCTGCAACTACCAGAATTTCTTATCATCAGTTTGGTAAAGAATTCTTGCCTTACTAGGCTTTTAGCTTGTTTTAAATGCACCATATCTTTTAGATGAATACACAGATGAAATGTCTGATGACACCCTAAGAGAAATCACTTCCCACCCCACATAATTCTGACTGGCTTGTTAGCATGCAACCATCTTTCAAAAATAATTCAAAATGTTCTATTTCCAGTTTCTAAAAGCCATATTCAAGCTGATTCTGCAACGAGTTGAACCCGAAACAAAAACATGGTAAGAACTTACCTTCCCATATAAAGGCTCATTCTTGCTCCAGCCCTACTTTGCCAGCAAAAATGCATCCAATAAATACTTGGGTTCCACATAGGTGCTTCTTTAAAGGTGAGAACAATTATTTCTATGTGTGTTTATATGTTTTTCCTGCTTTTCTCATAATATTCTATGATCTCTAAGGACAAGAACTATGTGCTTTAAGTCCTACGGTCCTCTTATAGTCCCTCCACACATGGTTACCTAGAGTGCACACTCCATCATCAAATCCAGTGAGCTTACGGGGCTGTGTCCCAGCTCATGCCAGGCAGTGATGATAAAAAGAACAAAACAAAAACAAAAAGACAGGTATCTGTCCTCAGGGAGCTTGCAGTCCAGTACCGGAGACTATATAATCAAAGAAATAAATGTGTAATTATAAAATGTGGTAAAACAGCCCTGGCTGGTGTGGCTCAGTGGACAGAGTGCAGGCCTGCAAACTGAGGGGTCGCGAATTCAATTCCCAGTCAGGATACATGCCTGGTTGTGGGCCAGGTCCCCAGTTGGGGGTGTGCAAGAAGCAATAGATGGATGTTTCCCTCCTCTCTTTCTCCCTCCCTTTCCCTCTTTCTAAAAATATATAAATAAAATTTTTAAAAATGTGGTAAAACACAAATGTATCATGTGTAGAATGCTGTCTACTCTGGAAGTCAGGGACGGCATCCAGGAGTGAGTGAAAGACAAGACCTGTATAGAGTAGGTATTAACTCTGCAAAGCCTGTGCCAGAGGCTTGCCAAAAGGGGACAGAGTGTGCAAGGGCTTTGAGGAGCAGGGAGAGCATCACATTAGGAGAAATGAAAGAAGGTGAGAGGTATATGAGGGTGAATGACCCCCGAGATCAGAAAAATTGGTAAGACCTTAAAGGCTACATTAAAAATGTTGTTCTTCTAGTCCTGTCCAGGTCACTCAGTTGATTAGAGCATCATCCTGATAAGCCAAGGTTGCAGGTTCAATCCCGAGTCAGGGCACATACAAGAACCAATCAATAAATGCATAAATAAGTGGAACAACAAACTGATGTTTCTCTTTCTCTCTCTCTAAAATCAATAAATAAATTTTTTTTTTAAATGTTGTTCTTTGTCCCAAGAGCAACGGGAAACCACTGAAGAGTAAGATGGGAAGGACTGACACACTGAAGACGAAGAGGCATTTGAAAAGATCCCTCTACACTGTGGAGAACAGACTGAGGGGAAAGGCACAAGCCCCAGGAAGAAAGCTACTCAGGTGGTCTAGTTGAGAGGATGGTGGGCAGCTCATGGGTGGTAGTGAAGACAGAAGACGACTAGACCGTTTCCAGAGGTATTAAGGAGGCAAAGATAAAGAACACAAACATGAAATTCACAGAACATATATAAAGAGCTAATAAAGAAAAGCTATGTAATGCATATTAGATTTTTGGGGGGAAGGGAGGAGGGCTCATCAAAAAATAATAATAATAATATCCAGGACAGGAGGAAGACTGTTAAGAGCATAAACTGGTCCAGTGTTTTAAGGGTGAGGGGCAATATGATGGTATTTTTCAAAATTTAACACTTACATTCGACTTTTGGAGTCTACCCCACAGAAATATCTGCACATGTGTACAGGAATACCTGCTATACTACTGCAATAGCAACAATTTAGAAACAACCTAAATATTCATTAATTCAGTAATGAACAAATAGTTTATGACATACCCATACTTTTGAGTACTACACAACTATTAGAAAGAATGAGGTACACCTTCAGTTATGTCATATATGTGTATGCTTGTGTGTATGTGTAAGTTGTATGTAGTACAATTCTATGTATATAAAAATACTTTGTGACATGTATATGAATGTATTTATGAATGTCTGAAAATACAAAAATCTAAATCTAAAAATATGCATGCCAAACTGCTGAATGTTAATGTAGTTAGTTATGCCCGGGTAAAGGAGACACCCCAAATTTTCTAAACTAATGTATTTACTTTAGTGTAATCTGAGCATTTTACAACCAGTATGTATTGCTTGTATACTTTTAAAAACTAAACAACAACAACAACAAAAAGAAAAAAAAAGAGGGAGATTTCAATGGATTCCAATATTCATCATGATTAATTATATTTTCCCATACCTTTAAGAGATATACGTTGACATATTTAGGGATCATAAGTGTTATAATAACTCTCTTTGTAATGATTCAGTCTACAAATTTACCCATCAACATGCACATACCACACACTCATAAGAGAACCACATATGACAAAATGTCGGTAGTGATGCAATCATACTCCAACTATACTCACTGACATCCAAATCCCTAGAAGATGCCAAAACTGTTTCTTAGCCCAGAATGATTTTAGCTACTTCTACTTAGAAGGCTCCTTGGTTCTGAAGCATCCCCGCTCCTCTGCCCCCAGCTCCTCCAGCACTTCTCTCACCTACACATGCGTGCACACGCACCCACACACTGGCTTAAGTTAACTTCTCTCCATCGTTGGATCGCAGTGAATGGCAGACACCCTGAGAGGCTGTCCTTGACGCTCTACTTCTTTTCACTTCCTCCCCCGATCCAATCATCTCACCCACAGCACACCATCTCCTTCAAAACACTTATCAGCAATTGTAACTGCATACTTAAAACTACATATTTATTTGAATAATTTTAAAAATGTTTTTAAACTATGAAACTGAAGAAACAAAGTTCAAAAACAATGGATTTCTCATACCCAAATTTTCTAAACTAATTTTTTCTTCAGATAGACTCATCAGTTCCAAATTGAAAGTGACTTGCTTTTCAGAAACCCTGGAGGATTTCCAGAACAAAGGATATCTATCTCACTGCCTTATTTTCTGTTCCTACATAGAGCAGATCTGCATTAAAATTTCTGAATTTCTTTCTCTCTTTATGAGTTCCAGGGGGCTCCATGATTATTTAATGTTTGTTTCCCCCACTCTACTACAATCTCCACGAGAGTAATAATCCTATCGTTTTCACCACTATTTATCCAGCATTTAAAGGCATTTTTTAAAAAAAGAATCATTATCTAAATGAATAAATAAGAAATCTTATCAGAATTTTACGTGTTTGAAGAATGTGCAAAACTACCAAGGAAATAACAACTAATTGTGATGACATAATGTCATACCTAGCTAGATAAGACTGTTTCCCCCTAAAGAACACTGGTGAAAAAATTAAATATTTTTGCCAAAAGTATCACTGAGAACGGAAACCTAAAAGTTAATTTGAAAGGACAGGCACATTTCAAAGGAAACTGCTCTTAAAAGCCCTGGCCTTTTGCCCTGTTACTATCTGGGGGTGTGGGGATCAAGACTGATATGACTTTATTAAGTATCTTGTTTCTCTTCTGTTCCAGAGAAAGGGATATTCCTTTTCTTCACTTGAACACTTTGTAGCTTTTTAGGTTGAATACTCTTTCACTTGAATGAATACTCAGTAACTCTTCCAAGATTTCACAGTTAATCTCTCCAACCCAGAAGCAGAAGAGGAACAGATAACTAACCAAGCCTTTAGAATTCTCTCCTAGAATTCAGTGGTAACATCTTACACTTACAGTCTGCAAATTATTTTCATGTTCCTTATCTTAAACCCTGTTTTCAAATTTCAAATTATCTTCTATCCCAAATTGTCACCCCTACCAAGCCAATACATCTAAATGCCTCAAAACCTTAAGACTGAGAAAACACAAAAGGTGAGCAGTTCTCTTAGCTAAAGCACTCTAATATTCATCAAGCAAACAAGGCAGTCATTTTTTTAAAAACATAGCTTACATATAAAAAGTCTTAGCAAATATTAGCCTTTAGAGAATTAACTCTTCTCAGTGCTAAAATCTAATTTCTGGGCCCCAAAGGGACACCAAAACAGAAGCCCCTACACCCGAGTAGTGTGGGTTTGTCCCTCCCAGAATGCTTACAATGCAGGTGCTTCTCAACCTTCAGACCTGCCGTGATCTCACCTACCACTACCCACCAAAGGAATCTCATTTCCAGTAACACCATCCGCTGCACTTGCAGACCATACACACTTTTCAATCAATGTGAACAGCTCATCAAAGCATTAATTACAGCTAGGTGGCAACCCAATAATGAAGAAAGTTTAAAACGATGAAAGCAGGTAATTATTTCTGATATGGAATGTTGACTGCTTTGTGAAATCTGAAAGAGCAGGAGAAAAGTTCTAAAACATGGTTACAAACAAAACTGAAATTTTAGCCACTACTTTTGTGAAAGCAGAGCAAGTATCACAGAACAAATCAAGAGTATTTATTAAAAAATAGTATTGCTGTGTTAGACTAACCTGTCAGTATCTTCACATAAAAAATACAGTCTCTAAAAGACCTTCATCACTAAACCCAACAATGCAACCATTCAAGTAAAGAACCTGATTTCTTTCTAAACAAGAATCCATTTACACATTTACATGCACGTTTCCATTAATGGATTATTTACCTTTTGCCGCCTTTTCTCTTTCCTTTTGTCTTCTGTGTCCTGTAGCATTTTTTCTTTCCAGAGGTCAAAGAAATAGGATGGATCAGTATAGAACTTCAGCCCATCCTTTTTATCATCTCTATAAATCAAGGTATTTACAAGTCAGAAAAATAAAAGGTTGTTAGATAGCTACATATGTGGTTAACATAATTCACTTTTAACTCATAAGATTATAACATCTGCATGGGGCATTTTAACTGTTCTAGACATTAAGTTTCTCAGATTTCCTTACTTGAAACAAAGATCAGCAACTTTTTCCGCAGTAATTAGGTAAAAAGTACTCTTGCAAATTTGGATTTAAGTATAGAAAAGTGCTCCTACAAATCACAATATGGTTCATAAACAGTAATATTTAATCTCTCGATTGTTTCAGGAAATGTTCTGTTTATTCCCAAGGAGGCCATACGCAGAAACAGATGGGTTCTTTACTCACACACACATTTACTTCCATTCTGGAGTGTCAATGTCAGGAGGACAAAGATTAGTAATGCTCCACCCCCTTTTCTCAACCAGGTTTGCCCAATATCTAAAAATTCATTTAGAAAAACAGCAAAATATTGCGACTAAGAAAACCAGTGATGAAATATTTTTAAAGTGGAAGTAACCTACAAAGAAAATTCACTTGCAGCCATTTCATTTCTAAGCACTGCTACAGTTACTATGGTGTAGAGAATATTTCATGTCTTTATATAAGATATTCATTTATCATAAAAGCAGTAATAATGCAGCCAACATGAATCCAAAGCTGTAATATAAATCAATAGTAAATCTCAAAATAATCATGATATGAAGTAAACACTTATTCCATTAATGCTTTAAAAAGTATCTGGCCTCTAGATTTACCTTCAAGAGGAAGCAAAACACATTTTAAATCAGTATTTCACTATCATTTAAGGCATACAGAGGAAGCAAAAATTAGTGAAATAAGTATAGGAAAGAATTTATGCCCAAACAGTCAAAAAAAAAAGGCTAAGTGAATTATTCTAGAAGCAAAACCTGTCTGTCCTTGAAGCCCCTGCTTTGCCATGTTCTGGTACGCTCCTCGTCAAATGATAAAGGCCTAGTTCCTATGGGGGTTAGTCTGGTCATTCTCTCTCAAAATCGCCAACAAACCAGTGCATTTCACTCTATACCTAGCCTCAGATTACTTAAAATCCTGCCTTTATTTTCCAAAATCCCTAACTGATAAGCCTCTGCATTACAGGTTTTATTAATAATATTGTTGTGAAAATGTAATTTGTTTCCCTAAATACTAGGCCAACGATATAGGGGAAGATATAGAAAATCTGAGCATGAACTTGCTGGAAAATTTAAGATGTCTAAAATGCACATTAAAAAAAATGGAGCTAATACTTAAATGAGGGCAGAAACTCACATACGCTAACAAGTGCTAACCCTGACATAAAAATATAGCAGAAATGTCCTATGTTTATAGAATTAAACACTTGATTTTTCAATCACATTGCACTTCTCATACACTATAACCATGTCGTGTCATACTCAAGCTCAAATGCAAAAGCTTGTGCTTTACATACACAAACTATTACTGTATTAGCAAATAGTAGATTTGACTGGGCACTGCTATTCGTAAATACACTATTAGAAAGTCAGGTATTTTATTTTCCATAAAACTGAATATACACACATATATATATGAAAATCAATTCTTTATGAAATTAAAAATTTCAAATCCCCACAAATATTTCACCTTGATCTTGATTAGTCAAATACAAGTATTAGTTAAATACAAGTATCAGTTGAGTTTTCTGAGGTTTTCTCCTTTAGAACATATATTTAGTGAAGTGTCTTATGAAAATTTCAGTAAGTAAGCCCTCATGGCTTCCAGTGCCTAAGTAAAACTGAAACTGTTGATATGCCAAATCATAAGTTAAAACATCAGATTTACAATAACACTATTTACATATATCATTCATTTTAAATAAGTGTGTTAACACCTCCAGAAAAGTATACTTGTTCTTCAGCAAACTGGCATCTTGGCCCTCTCCGATCAGCATCTCCATGGGCTCTCCCACATTTTTTGAGAGAACCTTTCTGTCCGTGTTGAAAGGAGGGGGTGTAGACTTAACAGCTGCTTTACCAAGAGAGCTGTGGTCCAAACATGGTCTCTTGGACCACAATGAGGGACAGTAATTCAGACCAAGAAAAACTCTGGGCACGCCAGGAAAAGGTCCGACAGCCCATGATGGCAGTAATTCTGCAAGGCCTCGGCGGGATTATCTCCTGCAGGGCTAAGATGGGGGACAGTGAGGACCACTTCCCATCACAGTCTGCTCATCAGAGGCTGAAGGAATGCATTCCATAAGAAGGGTAAAAAGATGGGTGAGGGACTTGATGTGCAATGAGAAAGCACATGACAAAAGGAGACAGGAAAGAAGGTGACAGAAAAGATGGAAAGAAAGAACTGATATGGTAGGAGGTAGCACAGGTATTATAAAAAACATTTTTAGTTTCTTAATGTTAATTTTTTGCACTTATTTATTTTTCATTCTTTTTCTTGGAAGTCTAGTCCTATTGATGTGTCCTACCATTTTACAATAACAGAAAGATAATTTGTTGACCATATTTCCACTCTTAAAAACCCCTAATGCTGCAGAATAATTTTTCTGAATTAAATAACAAATGTTTCTACAGGGCTGAAATGCCGAGACAGTTATTATGCTACATTATAACTGAATTATGCAGTTCCTTTAAAATTGACTTCCAATTATGAAGAAAAATGTACCCATACATGTAATGTGCTCACTTCTACCTAAGATGGCTACCTTTAAAAGCTAAAGTTAGAACTCACACTTTTCTTGGTAGGTTTATCTATATTTTAAAATACTAAAACTAACAATTCTTCACCGATGACTAATTTCTTTGTCTATAATACTGCAATTCTTATTTTCAAAGTTTGAAAGCTATTTTCACAGCACTGTCACTCTCTTTCAACTTATCTGTACTGAAAAGGCCCTGGGAACACACGAAGCCTTACCTGTAGGGTGTCAGAATATTCAGAGGAGGTGGTTTATCACTCTGGTTGTAGATGTCAGCAACAGGGTTAGGAATGCTGTTCTTTGAAACCACTTGCTGGTCTTGGACTGTGGAACTTTTGAAAGCTTTTTTCATGTTGATATCCTGTAGTGACACTATACAGAGAAAAGTCCCCCAAGTTGATTAATATGAAAATATTTTAACTGTTTAGAAATAAATATAATTTAAGTCACAATCATAAACATCTCCTAGATAACCAAATAATATATATTTTTTTATTTAAAACATGCTGAAGTAGCCTGTGCATTCCTTCCCTGTTATAAATCATAGTTATCTCTATGAAGTCAAGTCATGTCTTTCTTCTTTTATAGCAATCTAATTATTTCATTGAACCTAATATTAGAGCATCATTCTTTATTTAAATAGTATTTATTTAAAAACACACAGAAATATAGTTATGAGTATAACATCATGTAAATATATAGGTTTGGGTATCCTGGGGGGCGGGGGGACACTAGAACAGTCAGTACCAATTTAATTGTAATATATGTAGGAAAGATTTCTACAAAAAATTAAAAAAACAATTGTTGAAATGGTCATTAGGTTTTTCTGACACTATCCTTCAGGAGAGACAACAAAGCTTTTCAACAAATAGTACTAAAAATTACGTAGCATGATACAAAGTTATACTAAGGAGTGAGAAAATCAGGGCTAATTATAGTTATTTCTTGTATTTGTACAAATGTTACATCTCATGTATTAAGTCATCTGACTTTGACACAAGGTTTTTGAGGTGAGCAAACTGGTCCATTAACCCACTTGACCAAGGGAACTGAGACTCAGGAGATACCATAAAATATCATGAAATTTAACCTACGGGTTAACCTTTTCCAGTGTAAGATTTATCACAAGCATTTCAATTCCAAGGGGAGAAAAACACTGAAGGAAGATAGAAAAATATTTAAAAATTGCTTTGATACCCATCTGAAAGGTAAATGATCTATTTAAGATGTTAAAAATACCTTTTCTGAATAAGCCACGTAGCTATTAACATTTTAGTTTTCAAAAATAAAAAGATAAATTTTAAAAATCAGACTAAAAAGAGCATGCCTTTAGCTCCCCCATTATTGTTGGAAAAATCAGCAAGAATGTTTATAATGGATATTAAACTTTCAATGTTCTTCATTTTTGTTTAATTTCTAATTCCCTAATTGAATTCTGACCTTTGAAAAAAATGTTAAATAAGGGATAAAGTCCATAAATAACCACATTAAAAAAAATCTTCATCTTTACTAACAAAACTATTATAGGTCTAGTGAAAAATCAGATGCTAGGATCATTTTAATGCAATATGAGAAATTGTAACTACCATTATTTAAAAATAAAAATAATTTTTAATCTGAAAATTTTTCTCAAAGTCAACATGAAATGGCATTTCTTACACCTTTCTTACAGTTTTTTTCCCCAGTCTAATCTCAATCCCTCATTCAAAAGATATAGAAAGTGAAATTTTAAAAAAGGAATTGAGTTTTAATTTTGTTGACACTGCCACCATTTCAGGGTGTATCTTCAAAATGATTACAGTTAACTACCCAGAGTTTGTCAATATTAACACTATTTTAAGCCCCCGAAGCCTGAAGGGTTTCAGTAAATGCTATTTCTGAGATGTTAAATCACCGAGATTATTTACAAGCATCAACCCTAACAAGGGTAAGCCTTCGCTCTGTCACACTCTGTATGTATAACCCTCCCTCTTAGTTGGACCATATCTTTGGATTTGGTAATTTTTAGGTAAGAAATATCTTTAAAATAACCACCAATAAATAACCTAAATTAGGACTTCTAATACTGACTGCAAAGAATCCTTTAAAACAAATACTATGTAACTTTTTTAAGAGTATAAAATATGAGACAGATAAGATATGAATCCTTTAGTCACTAATTAACCCAAAGTTGTGGGTTGTTCCCCCTCACTGTTTGTTGTTCTAGCAAAAGACAAGATGAAAAATCAGCATACTACCCCAAGGAAAAAGCAGTAATTGCCCTGCAATCAATTATTACCATCTTGTCAAGATCATTTCCAGCTCATGCATTCACGCAATTACCTACCCTCCTCCACTGTTGAATCCAGTTGGGTAACTTTGACAGCAAGGCGATCAATTCTGTCTTGAAGAGAATTTGCTCTGATGTAAAAGTTGTTGGCCTCATTAAACAACTCACCAAATATGTCTTCAGCATGTTTGCCTATAGGAGAAAATGAATGGAGGAAGCCATCTGTTAAGAACTGCTGAGATGGCCTTCACTCATTCTCACTAACACTGATTACTGTCAACACACGGGATTTTGTGCAAATGATTATAAAAATAGAGTGTCACAGTCAGGGGTTTTTAGAAGTTTTGAAAATTTATCAGAGTTGTGCACAAATACCTGAAATTTACCCAAAGTTGTAGAATTTTAAAATACCCCAGATAGCATAGAATTTTTATTTAATTGCTACATGAGCTATCATGCAAGTTGTTTCCCATTAAACTAAACTTCTTTGGAAAAAATTATTCTCATTTTGCATGCTTTATGTATAAAAGAATCTCAGGACCTAAACTTTCCTTTGACTTCCAAGGGTAATTCAAAAAATCATGTTGGTTTTCTATATTTAGGATTTTCTCTTATTCACAGTTAGAAACATGAGATATCTTACATTGTGCCTAACACATTCCAATGGTATTAAATTGCTGTCATTCGTATTTTGAAATCCAGGTATATAGTGCTGTCTCTGGAACTCTCTAAAAATCAGTATTTTGAATTTTGAGTTAAATTTTTCTCTATGGATCACCTCTACATTCCTGCGCTAGAAACGACTACTTTTCTTAAAGTGTAATTAAGACATTTCTGAAAAACCCAACAAGCAAGATAGGAATCCTATCTATGTTGAATTTCCAAATCCTAATACCATTCCTTTATTCATTCAACAATCATTTAGTAACTGCCAACTCTGAATGTACCAGGCACATCTGTATCCTATCTCCTCTGAGAGGGATACCACTTCTTAAGACACACTTTCTTTTTAAGAAGTTTTGGGTTCACGGCAAAAGTGAACAAAAAGTACAGAGTTCCTCTATACCCCTGCTCCCACAAATGCACAACCTCCCCCACTATCAACATCCAGCACCAGAGTCATACATTTGTTATGACTGATGAACCCAAAATGACCTATCATCATCACCCAAAGTCCAGTTTACATTAGGGTTCACTCTTGGTGTCATACATTCTACGTATTTTGACATATGTGTAACTGTATGTACATTTATAGTATCACACAGAATAGTTTCACTGCCCTAAAACTCCTCTGTGCTCCACCTATCCATCTTCCACTCAACCTCTGGCAACCACTGATCTTTTTATTGTCTCCACAGTTTTCTCTTTTTTCAAATGTCTTATAGTTGGATTCGTACAATATATAGCCTTTTTAGGTTGGCTTATTTCACTTAATATTAGGCATTTAAGGTTCTTCTATGGCTTGAGAGTTCATTTCTTTTTATCACTGAATTAACAGCCCACTGTCTAAATGTATCACAGTTCATTTATCCATTTAGCTACTGATGGACATCTCGGTTAGTTCCAGTGTTTAATAATTTATGAATGAAAATTTGGGGGCAGATTTTTGTGTGAATATAAATTTTCATCTCATTTGGGGAAATAACAAGTAGCACAATTGCTAAATTGTATGGTAAGGGTATATTCACTTTTATAAGGGCCCAAACTGTCTTCCAAAGTAGCTGTACCAGTTTGCACCAGCAACGAGTGAGAGTTCCTGTGGTTCCACACCCTCACCAGCATTTGGTGTTGTTAGTGTTCTGGATTTTAGCTACTCCAATAGATGTGAGGTGGTATCTCTTTTAAGTTGCATTTCCTTCACAGCATATGATGTGGACCATCTTTTCAAATGCTTAGTTGCCACCAGTGTATCTTCTGTTGTGGGGTATTTGTTTAGGACGTTTCTCCATTTTTTATTCAGGCTGTTAGTTTTCTTATTGTTAACTTTAAAGAGTTCCTTGTATAATTTGGTTACAAGTTCTTCATCACATTGTGTTTTATTTTCTCCCAGTCTGTGGACTCTCTTCTTATTCTCTTGACAGCATCTTTTGCAAAGCAGAAGTTTATAATTTTAATGAAATCCAGCTTAGCAATTATGTATTTCATTTGTCAGGCCTTCAGTGTTGTATCTAAAAAATCATAACCATAGGTCATCTAAACTTTCTCCTACGTTCCCGTCTAGTTCTAGAGTTTTATATTTAAGTCTGTGATCCATTTTGAGTTAATTCTTGTGAAAGGTATAAGGTCTCTGTTAAGACCAATCGTTTCTTTTATTTGCATATTCTATCAATTTATCGCTCAAATGAGAACACAAGTTGAACCTTCCAGTAAGAAAACTTACGTGAACCATTATGTTTTCATAGTGCTTTATGGTGCTCTCATATCCACCTTCCGGACTCTCCGCTGTGATGCACAAGACTGTACACTCAATGAGAGTGAGAACCATGCCTGTCAGTTCAGTGTTTTAGCCCAGCCCTAGAACAATGCCTCCTGGCACACACCTGTTCAGTGAGTGAGCTCATGAGGTAAAGCGGGAGTTCCTGCTTTCATTTTCCAGTTGACTAAACTGAGCATCAGAAACACGGTCTGTTCAAATTTCATGACTAGTAGGTGGGAAAAACAGATGAAACAAAAAGTTGGACTTCAAACTTCTAATTCCCTCCTCAACCACGTATTTTCCTGAATTTCCTTGACTAGAAATTAGCAACTTCCGTGAATTATTTCAGGCCACGAGACACTTGGTAACTTCCTGTTTACTTAATAAAATGGACACAAATATCTTTCTGTTTAAATGGTTACTTACAGACACTGGATAAATATTTCTTTTGAATTTAAACTAGTACGATTTTATAAATTCTAACGGTGTCTAACTGTCTTAAACGGAGGAACTTTCTATTAAAATATGAGAGCAATAAAGAAATCAATAGAAACACCACCCACCCCAGTTGAGTAGTTAACTGTTTCTCACAAATTCATGTATTTACAGTATGGTCCTCTGGAGTCACTTTACATTCTGCCGACAATTCCCATTCCCACAATATACAAAATGGTTCCAAAAAGGCAAAGAAATAAAGTCTTCATGAAAATTATGTTTTTAACACTATAATTATATGTGCTATCCAGAAGTAATGTTTGTTTGCTGCTCTATAAACTCTTTCCCAAGCACTGGACCTGTGTATCTAATCTCCTGTGTTGATGTCCATGTCCAACCCTGTACGAGTTCTAATACAAATCAATTTTCACATTAACTCAACCCTACATTCCCATGTTGAAAGGCAAAAACCATCCAAAATGAAGCCCAAGGAAGAAACGGAGTCATCTGTGACTATTCCCTCTCTCTACAGCTCATGTGTATTAGGAATCGGCAGAAGAAGCCGTTAGCATACCATGTTTTCAAACTGATTGGGCCTGAGAATCATGTAATAACATATTTCAGAACTGTCTTATGAAGCCTATTGGGGAAACGCCTGCCCATCAACTGGATGATCTGGAAACAAACACCGTGTTCCAAATGCTTTACATCCAAGTCTATCAGTAGTTTATTTTGAATGTCAGACAGTCAAAATGTAACCAATTAATTTTTGTTTCTCTAGTTGACCATTCAAAGTTTAAAAAAAATTATTCCACAGCAACTCCAAAAAAATTCCTATTCCTTTCCCTTCAGCTATGCAGAAATCTAATTAACAGGGACAGCATATGTCACCGAGAATGCGGGAGTCTACAGCAGTCTCTTGCAAAAGTTACACCAGCATTCTCAAAGTACAGCAACTGTGGTTAAGAACCACACTGTGAGACACTATATATATATATGTTAAGTTGAAAAGGCTACATAACAAGTGCTCTTTACCTTCAGTGCTTAACCCTATTTGAAAAAATATATGTGTAATTGATACTATACACCCATTGGAAGTTCTTGATTTATTGAAAAAACAACAGAAATTAAAGACTTCCATATTTAATCTTTTGCCAGCTGCTGAAAGCTGAGAAATGACTAAAAAAGAGAATACTGAAGGAACTATATTTACTGATGAACAAGAATAAAATGTTGCAATTACAGTATTCAGTTTTGCGAACAGTAACTTATTTGAACAGCTTGGTTTTAATCATTCTGTCAATGGCACGTCCATTAATAGCTAAACTAAAATAATTCTGAATTAAATTGAAGGCCACATTGAGGTAAGTGCAATTCATTCCTTATTGACAAAGAATCCTCTTATGGATTTGCCAGGCTCGTTATGAACTTGCACACAAGTATGTCAGGTTGAGAAGTATGCCTCCACACTACCAAAGGTATAAAAATTATGCATGGAATTTCAATTGTATTTAAAAGCAAAGATTCAATAGAAACCAGTGTGTCTGTGATGAGTCCTTTCTGTGGAACAAGAAACGATTCATAACAAGGTCCTTCAAAAATTTTAATACACACATCTAGCACCTACATCTCAGTTTGTCGAGATTTTGATTTTTAATTCTCCATTATAAGGAAGCAGGCTTCTTGGGAAAATGGTTCTAGGGCTAAGAGTGAAAAAGTACAAGATGAGCTTAGACTCTCTTGCTATGCTTTTCTAAAAACAAGCAGAGAAGTACTCAGAGAGTGGTGGGGTCATGTCAAAAGGACACAGGAGCCAGCCTGAAAGGGCTCTGGTTGACCAAATCTAGGAAAATGTGAACATCAAAATAAATAATAAAGACAACAGATTATAACCAGAAAATAAAATAAGAATCCATGAGTCCATAGTGATATGAGTAAGTGAATAAACAACAAAGAAAGAAGTGAAAGCACTTATGACAGAACTCTAATAAATGTAGAAGAAATTATGGAATGACAAAAATCACCGTTCTGTACTATTACAGTAAGTGTTTGGGGTAAGAATCATCAATGGATGCTCAGACCAGTACAGAGAAGTGCAGTGGTACCAGATTACAATCTTAGCGTGTCTCCCTGTAAGGTACTTATTATGTAGGGGCAGAGGGAACTTTACATTAGAAAATCCTACACACAAAACATTAACCATGGATCAAAGTTAATGTGGGCACTTATGGGACAAGCAGACAATCTGTGCTTCCTGATAAAATGCACTGACAACAATATGCCATCACTCGTGACAGTCCTGCCAATAACCCCTATCTAATCACGAGGAAACATCAGAAGATACAGACCAACAGCCACTCCACAAAATAAATGGTTGATTCCCTTTAAAAATGTCAAGTCACAAAAGTCAAAGATAGACTGAGAGCTATTCCAGGTTTAAGGAGACATATTTATTAACATGTATGTATGTACATATACATAATACACACATGTTGGAGAGAGGGAGGAAAAAGAAGGACAGGAGAAAAAGAGGCACCTCTGAGGAAAAAAAAATGTGATAAAATGATATATGGGTAAAATTTTATGAGAATTCTTTGTACTGTTTTTGAGCTTTTTGTAGGGCTGATATCATTTCAAAATAAAGTTTTAAAAACAGACTTTTTTTACAGTACTTGTAAAAGTCCAACTGCGACTGATTTACATAACAAGTCATAATTAGTGAGCCCTAAGTTTTTTTTAAAGTTTTTTCCTACAATGAGAGCAATCCATACTTATTATAATAAAGAAAACAAAGAAAAGTAAATAGGAAAAATGGCCCAAAGTCCAACTTAAAACATACAGCTAACATTGTGAGTTATTTTGTCTTTGTTGTATTTATAAGCCTGTGAAAAGTCAAACAGTATATACCCTGATTCTTTGAAATGTGTTTGTGAATACAAGTGCAGCAATACGTGCTAATGGTAGAAAATCTGGAAAACTCAGGAAAATAAACAGTAAAAAGTATCACCCACAGTTAACTACAGTCAGCATTTTTATATACTCTTTACAATATTCTTTCTAAGCATTTTATAAGAACTAAGATAACATATGTTGATTATTAAGTGTCTGCTGTCAGTTTATTCAGCAAATATTTATTAAGCACTGTATACCAGGCACTTAAAAGATACAGCAGTGAACACAGCCACAAAGCTTGTATCATAGACAGACAATGTCACATGATGAGAAGCGTTATGAAGAGAATAAGATGGTAAGGAATTAGAGAGGGGTAGGAAGTGGGTGGCATTTAGATGGTCACTAAAGGCCACCTAAGGTGATAAGGGAACTATATGGATATCTGGGGGAGGAACCTTCCAGGCAGAATGCAGCAGAAACACACCTGGTATGCAAGAGCAGCATCAAGGAGGTCAGTATGGCTGGAGCCCAGTGAGTGGAAAGAAGAGTGGAAGCAGCAGGCAGTGAAACAAACATCATTCCCTCTCTGGGCGGGTGACTAGAGCAAAGCAAAGATGTCAGATGGGAAGAATAGGGCAGTGGTGACTTGGGCTAGAATAGCAGCAGTGGAGATGCTAATGGGTATACAGATTTGTTATGTATTTTGAAGATGTCTGATGTTACAGAAAGAGAAAACTCAAAAGCAATTGAAGAGCAGAGTTCCCATCAGCTAATAAACAGGGGAAGAGATAGAGGAAAAAATAATTCAGTTTTAGACAGGCTGAGTTGAGGTACCTACTAGAAATCCAAAGAAGATACCCAGTACACACAGCCTTGAAATCTAGGGGAGAGGTCTGAACTGAGGACACAAATATGGAAGTTTCAGCAAAAAGATGGTATTTCAAGCCATGGGACCAGATGAGATTGTGTAATGAACGGGAACGGGCAGCAAAGAGTGTCAGTGTCCCAGCCCTAGAGCACTCCAGCACACAGAGGTTGGGAAGATCATCAAAACAGACTAATTTTAAAAAGCTGTGAAGTAGGAGAAACATCAAGTGTGCTGGCACGAAAGCCAGGTAAACAAAGTTTCTTCAGAAATGCTGCCAATGGATCAAGTAAGAGAGAGGTTGAACACTGGATCTGGCAACACAGAGGTCACTGTAACACTGATAAGCAGTTTCAAGAGTGAATGGGACAAAACTTTAATGAAGACAAGAGACAATGAGGGAAGTAAGGGCAGTGAAGATAGAATGGTTCTTTAAGTAATCTTGCTGTGAATGGGGAGCAAGAAATGGGTCCATAGGTAAAGGATGATCTCAGGTTTATTTAGTTAGAAGATTTCTCAACATATTCATATTTAGTAAGAATGATGTAGACGGGGGTAACAGATGATGCAAGGGAGAGAAGGTAAATGAATTAGCATGAGGGAGGGGTGTTTGGCACTTTAAAGAAACATGAAGAGACACCATTTTAAAGGAGGATAAGGACAGACAGTACAGAGGCATATTAGATATGGTAGAAGGGAGATGTTTTGTTCTTGACTACTTTAATTTTCCCAGTGAAATAAAGAAAGCAAGGTCATCAGCTCTGTGGGGAAGTTTGAGGTGCAAAGAGAAAATATGAAAGAGGCAGGAAAACCAATTAATGCAGGAATTACAGCAGGGTTTCTGAGTAATACTGAGGGCTCACCTGAGGAATGTGCTTGATTTTAAACCTTTCTTCTTTTCTAACATAAGCATTCAAAGCTACAAATTTCCCTCTAAGCACCTCTGTAACCAAATCCCACAAACATGTTGGTATTTTGTGTGTTCATTACCACAGTCAGAAATAGTTTCCAATTTCCTTTTTATTTCTTCTTTGACCCAAGGATTATTTTAAAAGATGTTGCTTCATTTTCTAGTATGTGAGAATTATCTAAAATGATTATTATAATGACCTCATTATCATCATATTCTTTATCAATCCTCTCAAATGGATCGCTAAATGGCCAAGAACATATTCCACCATGGTGAACATTCCATGTTAACATTAAGAAAATGTGTATTCTATAGCAGGGGAGTTTAGTGTTCTATAAAAGATCAGTTAAGTCACATTGGTTGGCAGTGTGGTTCAAACTTTCTATATCCTTACAGATTTTTTTTGGTCTATTTGTTCCATCAATTACTGAGAGAATTTTGTTAAAATCTCCAACTATGATTCTGGGTTTGTCTATTTCTCCCGATTTTTATGTTATGTACTTTAAGTGGAGCTCACTTATTAGGTATGTATACATTTAAGATTGGGTGTTTTTGAGAGACTCTCTTACCACCATGAAAAGTCCTTCTTTATCTCTGTTTTATACTCTATTTGATATTCATATAGCCACATAAAGCTTTTTATGCTTTGTTTACATGGGATGTTTTTTCAGTATTTTTTTTAAAACTGTGCTTTCAACCTTAAAAATGCATATGTTAGCTTTTAAGTAAGATGTCTAAAATGTTTCCATTTAAGGCAGTTATTGACATGGCTGGGTTTAAATCTGTCATCTGGGTATTAGTTTTCTGTTTGGCTTTTCTGTTCCTTGTTCTTTTCCTGCCTTTTTCTGGGATAATCAAATTATCTTAGGATTCCATTTTATCTCCTCTATGTGTTATCCTAGAGGTTACTGGAAATTAAAAGATGCATCCCTAATTCATCAAATTGTACTTTCATATAATATAGTATTTAATAAACAATGTAAAACAACTACAAATTCCATTTACTCCCTTCTACCCTTACTGTATATAATTTCACAAAGTAAATAGTCAGTAATCTTTTAAACAAATAGACATAAACATAGAATTTTTAATCATCTTTCTGGTGATCTTTATTCATTCTTGCATATCCAAGTTATCATCAGCCTAAATAATTGTTTTAGTGTTTTTTTGTAGCGCAGGTCTGCCAAAGACTACTTCCCTCAGATTTTGTCTGAATAAAATGTCTTTAGTTCACTTCCATTTTTTAAGGCCATTTTCACTGGTTGTAGAATTACAGAATGACAGTTTTTTTTCCTTTTGTTACTCTATTTTCTGTTTTCTGGTTTCCAATGTTTCTGATGATTAAGTCAGATGTCATTCTTAACATTGTTCTCTATTTATGTCCTCTTGCTTCTTTTAAGATTTTCTCTTTTATCTTTGTTCTTTTAGCAATATTATTATGATGTAACTAGATGTAGTTTTAATCTGCACTCCCTGAAATTTGCTGAACTTCTTGGATCCACTGGTTTATATCTGTCTATTGTTAGTATTCAAAAATTCTCATTCATATTTTTTCTGCCCTATTCTCCTTCTCACCTCTTCTTCTAGAACTCCAATTTCGAATGTGTTAGACCATTTGATATTGTCCCTTATTTTAAATGCTGTTTTTTTCTTATTCATTTTCTCTTATGAATCAGTTTGGATAATTCCTATTGACTAGTCTCTAAACTCACTAATCCCTTCTGCTTATGTCCAGTCTGCTATTAGGTCATGAAGTCAATTATTTGATACTCTATTTTTCAGTCCTACTATTTTCTTTTCTTAATAGTTTCCATTTCCCTGTTGAAATTCCCTATTTCTTCACTCATGTTGTTCACATTAATTGTTTTTTCAATGTATTTTTTTATTCTTTTTTAAAAAATATATTTTACTTATTTTTAGAGAGAGGGGGGGGAAGGAGGGAAAAATATAGGGAGAGAAATATCAATGTGTGGTTGCCTCTCGCATGCCCCGTACTGGGACCTGGCCCACAACCCAGGTATGTGCCCTGATTGGGAACAAACCAGTGACACTTTGGTTTGCAGGCCGGCAATCAATCCACTGAGCAGCACTAATCAGAGCTATTCTTTTATTCTTTTTAGAATTTCCACATCTCTGCTCATATCATCCATGTTCTTGAATGTTGTTTACTTTTCATTAGAGTCCACAGCATATTAATCATATTTATTTTAAATTCATGGTCTGATAATTCCAACATCCTGCCACATCTCAATCTAGTTCTGATGCTTATGTCTCTTCAAATTGTGTGTGTGTGTGTGGGGGGGGTGCCTTTAATATGCCTTTTATTTTTTAATTAAAAGCCAATCATTGACATTGGTAAAAGGACCTAGGTTATGGTGGCCTATAGTATTATGTGTTGGGACGGTGTTGGGGAGGGACAGTGTTCTACAGTCCTATAACTTCTTCCCCAGCTTTATCGAGGTATAATAGACATATACAATTGTATGTATTTAAAGTGTACAATGTGATGATTATATATGCATAAATTGTGAAATGGTTACCACAAACAAGTTAATTAACACATCATCACCTCACACAGTTCCTTTTGGGAGGGACACTTACAATCTACTCCCTTGATTTTCCAATATTCAACCTAGTATTTTAAATTATAGTCAGCTTGTTGTACATTAGATTCCAAGATCTTACTCATCTTATAACTGAAGGTTTCTACGCCTGACCAGCATCTCCCATACCCCACCCCACCTGACAGCTCCTCTCCTGGTAATAGCCATTCTATTCTTTGTTTGTGCCCCTCCCAAAAGAGATCGACTTTATTTTTAGATTCTACATATAAGTGAGATCATATAGTATTTGTCTTTTTCTGTCTGTCTTAGCACAATGTCCTCTACATTCATCCATGTTACAAATGGCAGGATTTCCTTCTTTCTTGTTGCTTAATAATATCCCCGTGTGTATGTGTGTGTGTGTGTGTGTGTGTGTGTGTAAGCAGTGGTAGTAGTCCCCCTTACTTGTGGTTTCACTTTCCACAGTTTCAGACTGCCAGACAATGTTTACTCCTATATAAGGGCCTGCTAATGGAAGATTACTACCTTAGGCTGCCAATAATCACAATCGTATACCTGATAACAGATCATAATAGTATAGTTTTAGAAAAATACTAAAACCTTCAATATTCTCCTTCGAAGTTTTCAGGTGACATACTTTAAAAATGTAAATCAAAAGAATCAGAAAATATCCATAAGTCACTTATGACGTTTTACGATAAGCCTATAAACTCATGAAATGGGGTAAATAGAAATGATAAATCTTAGGAGTTTAAGGATAAGCAGGACTGAACATTAGACTTGGCTGACTCTCTAACTTGTGTTCTTAAGAATTATTCTACATTTATATCCTGCTTTATTAAAATCTAGCTAGGGAAAGGAGAAATGAAAAATAACATAACTCATAATTACTTCTATAAAGTCCTTAAGGAAGTATTTCTGATATTCCAAGTGAAACAATGGGTTGGGAAAGTGCCTGAATTTCCAACAACCCTACCTTTGGTGGGGAGGGGGCTCATATGACACTTGGCTCCAATTCCACTGCTGACAGAACTTTTATCTTACAGCTTCCTAAGTATACATCACTTCTTACCTCTCTTTACAACTTTCTATTTTTGTTCATGAAAAATGCAAATACTTAGTTTGAAGCATTAAATATTTTAAGTATATTTTATTGATTATGCTATTATAGTTGTCCCATTTTTCTCTCCCCTTTATCCCCCCCGCCCTGTAGCCCCTCTTCCATTAGCATGCCCCGCCTTAGTTCATGTCCATGGGTTGTACATGTAAGTTCTTTGGCTTCTCCATTTCCTATACTATTCTTAACTGCCCCGTCTATTTTGTGCCAACCAATTATTTGAAGCATTACATTAAAAAAAAAAATCCTGTTGTTTCTCCTAGTAAATTTCTGTTAATGTACCCCTAACCCTGTGCCTTAACTTGCACTGACACATACTTGTGATCTATTTCTATCTATATTGCAACTGAATCTCCCCTTTCCCATTGGACTAAAGGCATCCAAGAAATCTATTGAGTGCATGCCTTCAGAATATTTAAATGTCTATTCTAAGTAGAACTGTACTTGGTATAATCAATTCATACAACTACAAATTTCAGATCTAATTACATAAAGCAAAGGTATTGTACTGCAGTCCCTTAAGGAATTATTTTTATATCAATTCAGCATTTGATTTGATATGAAACATGTATACCAGGAGGTAGTTACAAAATATTAATCACTTATTAAGATCTTTGAGAAGAAAACACACTTTTCTCATTTAGTTTTATTAACATTCACCCAGGGATATGTTTATTGATTTTAGAGAGAGAGGACGGGAGGGAGGGAGGAAAAGGGAGGAGAGAGAAAGGGAGAGAAAATGAGAGAGAGAGAGAGAGAGAGAAACACTGATGTCAGAGAGAAACATCAATCAGTAGCCTCTCATATGCTCCCCTTGACAGGGGATCGAATCCTCAATTTAGGTATGTGCCCTGACCAGGAATGGAGCCCACAACCTTTCGGTATATGGGACGATGCTCCAACCAACTGAGCCACCCAGCCAGGGTCAGGCTTTTCTCATTTAGACAATTACTTGAAATGTGAAAATCAACAACAAAAAAATCAAAATAATTTTTTCAAAAGAGAACCATATTTAAAATTAATAGAGTCTCAAAATTTGCACCACTTGTTAGAACTATCTTTGCTCTTTTTCGGGAACTTTGATAACCTGTAAAACGAGATTTTTTTAAAAAAGATGTCTAAAATAACCAGAAATTTATCTCTCAATTTGATACAAAAGTTTATGATAGTGTCCCCCAATAAAGAAACAATGTACAGGGGAGGGCAAAAGTATGTTTACAGTTGTTCATATGGAAAATAAGACAATAACTAATGAATAATAATACAAGAATAAACTTTTATATTTCATGTACTCATAACTGTATACCTACTTTGGTCCACCCCTGTATATGTCCGACAGTAGAAAAATTGTTAAGTAATTATGGCATATCAATATTATATTATAAGCTCTATCTATTAAAAAATATGTCAGAAGAATCAATAAAGATGTTTACTATCTAAGTGACTATGGGCTATAAAAACCATATGTATAATGAAATACCACTTTTACAAAGTTAAACACAAAGGATTATCAATGATTTCCTCTAATGAAAGTTTTGTAATTTTTTTCTTTGTGTTTTCCTGTGCTCTCCTCCCAAGTTCTCTATATTATCGTATTAGCACCATTAAATATAACCAAAAGTCTTGGGATGCACTGAAGTTCTTCTAACTCCTTTCTTTGTGACCTCTTGGGAGCCTTCTTAGAAGAGGTAAAGGAGACAGCTATATGACAAGAATAAAGACAAAAGGCATAAAAACAGCCTATTTTATTTTAAAAAGGACTTGTGTTGTCCTTGGTACAAAGGCCCTATGTTCCCATGTCCTTTTGTAAGCAAATTTTATTAAAATTTGATTGCAAAACACTGTAATTTAAATTGTTGATAGGAACAAGAGCATTCAGATTAATCAAGGAAAATGATTTTTAAAAAAGCACTCCTGATTTAATGTTAATTGCTACACTAAACTGTCATTATTTGAAGGAAAAAATATCAATATCCCAGAGCTAGAAAACCAAGAATTTTTTTTATACACTATTAACCAAAACTGTTTTGAAAGTAGCTTTCCTTCCCCTTGTAACTGCTCCCCCACCACAGTCATTCACATTAAAAGTCAGTAATACTCAAATAAAAAAAAATCTGAAAATTACTAATGACTAATTTCTTTTTCAGTAGATAAAACTCTGAAAAATTCTGATATTTTTTCTTTAACTATAGGGCTATTCACATTACAAATGTCCCCTTTCCATTTATGTTTAAATTCAACACCAATAATCAGTATTTTCTCATTGTAAAGACTCAAATCTCTGATAAGCCTGGTAAAAATCTAATGCTGACAAAAATTCTGGCCCTTTAAAGTCAAGTATCTAACTTGAATGTGATGTGAACATAGTAACTGGTAAAAAACCTACAGATTTCCCAGAAGCTAGGTAGAGCTGTAGGGAGTTCAGAGGTCTATTTGGTATCTAGGCCCAGATTCTTTTCTTGCTTTCTGCATCATTTACATCCTCACCACCCTGAACTGCCCCACAGATATGATGAGACTCAGAATAATCTAGTGAATCAGCACTCCTATTGCTGGTCTTCCTTTTTGGAAATGGTCAAAGAAATTCATTCTGGACTCCTGGTCTCCTCTTCCTTCCCTTGACCACCAGACAATTAGCTATTCTGGAGGTTTTCCAGGGCAAGTAGGCTGCTCAGGAAGGTAAGATCAGTCTCGGGTTGAGGCAAATCCTTCAAGTTTCCCCAAGATAGCATTTGTAGTCGAGTTCTACCCTCTCTCTGTATCACCTATACAAGTTCAGATAATTGTACATCATCTATCCCTGATCTGGGGGGCGGGGGGGAGGGCAAAGTATTTGGATAAATAGGGGTGTGAAAGGGTAAGCAAGGAAGTGAAAAAGATTAAGATGACTCAGTCATTTCTGAACCTACTGAACAATGGTCAAATACTCAAAGGAGTAAAAATATAGATTGTTTTGATGTGATCTCGGGAATTAATATTCAAGTAAAAGACTTAATAAGAGATTCATGCATTCCTAAAACTTTTAAAATATCTGATAATTTAAAAATTACAAAACATAAAAACATTCTTTTAAATTCTTATTCTTCCCAACAATTTTAAATCATACAAAAATTTTCCATATAGCTTACCTCATCTCGTGTAATATTATTTCTACTCAGTGGAAGACCCCATAAAAAATAAAGATTAACCAAAAATACAGATGTCATTTATTATGTACTAGTATTATATAGCAGGTCATAATAATTGCATGTTTTCTATTTTATGACCATATTGATGTCAAATGTATATGCTTTTTTAATTTCTAGGTACACACCAAATTGATTTTATTGCACCGAGAGCCCTACTGAGTGAATGAACACTAATAAATAAACCACTGGTAACCAACAATTTGCTATTCTACCAACAATTAATGACTTAGTACCTTAGTTTCCCAAAATTATAGCCTTGGTATATATATCACCATATTTCTCTTTTTGTATTTAAGGCTCTTTGGGTTCCATGTACAGATGCTCTCAAGGAACTTGAACAAGGTGTGCTCTGAAGACACCCAAGCACTGGCCCTTGAATTGGAGCTGGAAAGGCACCCTGTGCAGGTCCAGGGACCAACTGTTCTCTCCACCTCACTCGGACCTGTGGTCTCTCTCATGCTCAGCTTCAGTTTCTCTCTGCACAGTCTTTGGCCTTTCTTCACCAACTTCCTTCCTCTGACTTTTCAAGCTCTGCCCTACTCCACTTGCATGCAGCCGTCGTGATTTCTTTAGTCCTGGATGACATTTCAGGAGGAGATTCCATAATAAACTAGCAAATCTACTGTTTCTTAGTTCAAACTTTCTGAGAATATGACTGATCCAGCTCATCTTTCCAATCCAGGTGCACAGTATCTATTTCATAGGCCACACCTTTGTTGCACACTCCAATCACAATCTCTGGAGTGATTCTGAACCTCTTGTTTTAAAGCTCCCCAGGTGATTCTGGTAGGGACTGGGTTGAGACCCACTGAGGTTGCCTATGTGAGGCTCAATGTCCTTGAGGCCCGTACCTCATGTGAAGCTACAGTGGCTTATGTGTACAAAACATAACCAAGGTAGAGTAGTACATTATTTTCCTATGGCCATTGTATCAAATTGCCACCAATTTAGTGGCTTAAACCAACACAAATATATTATCTTACAGTTCCAGAGATCAGAAGTCTGAAATTAAAGTGCTGGCAGAGCTGTGTTCCTTCTGGAGGCTCTAGGGGAGAATCCAGTTTCCAGAGGCTGCCTGATTCCCTGGCTGAGGGCTTCTTCTTCTATTTCAAAGCAAGCACCAGACAACTGAGTCTTTCTCATATCAGAACTTTCTGTCACTGATTCTTTTACTTCCTTCTTCCACATTTAAAGGACTCCTGTGATGACACTGGGACCATCTAAAGAATCTGGGGTTGCCTTCTCTTAAGGTTAGCTGATTAGCAACCTTAATTCCCCCTTGCCACACCACAAGGAATATCTGCATGGCCGAGGTTTCAGGGTTAAGCAGTGGACATCTTTGTAGGGGTTGTTATTATGCTTACCACAGGCTGTGTGAAACAACATGCTGTGTGATTAGTTTCACTTACAAGAGACCATGGCCAAGTGGGCACCATAAACACAACTAACGTAATACTAAACTGAATATTACAGCATGAGATACAGCTCAACTATTAAAGCTTTAACAGTTTGTGCGCATTTCCATCACGCATTCTGTATGCCAACAGACATTTTAGTCATAAAAACAGGAGACTAAAGCATTCTTACAAAAATATATGAATGCAAACAAAAACATTTTACCCTTCAATAATTTGCAAGGTATGTTCCTGTAATTATACAAATTTATACATTTTATCAACTACCACTAACAAAAATAAACTGTAATTAGTTTAGACTCCAGAAGAAATCTGTTGTGACATACATTTAAATAACTTCCAAATTACTTTTGACTTTGCCGATGATTACATATATATTAAAAATTAATGAGTAATAATACAATAGAATGCTTTAAAAAAATACTTATCCAAAGTTTTTCTTCTCAAAAATAAAAAGGTACTGTTTTTTTAGGAAACATTACCTGTGCATGAGCCTACCACTATTTGAAATTTCATGGAGGATTTTCTAGTTATTAACAGAGTTTCTGAAAAATTTAACTTTGAAAACCTGTCACCCAAAATGCAATATAAACCAGCTAAACAAAAAAGGAGTGGGATGAAGTGAGAAAACAAGATGATGTAAATGTAAAAGTTAGGGGGAAAAACATTGCAACTTTAAAGAGCTTTGAAATAAAAAGCATTTTCAAAGACACATTTGAGTCTTAAGACATGGAACAGTCCTTGGGTATTTCATATGAATGTTCAAAATTAGAATAACAGACGACCCTTTTTTCCCTATGCTTGTATTTGCTTCTATTTATATAACCTAGGTACCTAATACATACATGTTACTGTACATATGTAGCAATCATATTTGACTTCAATAGCTGTACTTCAACTTTTAGTAGGTTAGAATCAGCAAATCTTATGACTTTTTGACTTTATTCTTTGATTAATTTGGAATATTATTCAATCAACAAATATTTATTGAGCTTTCTCTGTGCCAAGCATATTACAGGTGTTAACTAGTTCTCAGTTTACTATATTTTAAATAAAACAGTCCTGTTCAAGTTTAACAAAATACTTCAATAAAGTTAAAAAACTAATTATATTATGCTAATTTTAATAAGCTTTTAAAAATTATGTAACACTGCTTCATATCTACCCATTTGGTGTCATCTAATAATTTATGAATCGATCTATTATAACTTTATGTTTTCATCACATAAAGTTGGTGTCACAAGATCAGAGAGGGTGCCAGTTAATTTCACACTGGGACATGGAGGCTGCAGTCTCATCTTTGGACAAACGCATAACTATTGAGCTGAAATCTATTTGCTAACACTGAAATTAATAAAATGCCATTAGTAATCAGAAAAAACTTGTTCTAGAAATGAGATGACTTACTCAGACTGCTTAGCTGGCGTATGATAGCAGCAAGGGTACTATTGGTTACACATTCAAGTTCACTGGTAATCCCTTCGGGTAGGGCACCCCGGCACAGATGCCGGGGTTCGATGTTCCTCTTCACTAAAGGCATGGCTCACAAGCTGAAAATTAAACAGACATTTTTAAAAAAGGCTCGTTGTACATTTTAACAAATCTAGAGATTTTATTCCCTTGAAAATGTATTCTCTTGCCCAGGAATTTTCATTATCCTGACATTTCTACATGAAAGAATCAGCTAAATATGCAAAAGATGCTGAATAACTTAAATTTTAGAGAGATCAAAGACCAAAGTACAATATAATCCTACTTTATAGAAAAATAATAATATGCAAAATTTTCAGGTAAGCATGAGTGAGTGAATGCATGCATTCTTACCTTCTCTCTCTTTCCACTGCAGTGACAAGAGAAAAGGCACAAACCTGTAAGGACTAAGAGCAGGACCCAAGAGGCCTAGAACTGTGGGCAGAGTTTGATCAGATTAAGACACACAAAAGACATACCTAAACTGCAAGTGAAGGGAGACAGGAAGTGAGCTCGTCCATGCCACAGAGCCACACCCACTCTCCCCCACAAAGTTCAGGAATAAGAGATGCCAGGTATCTATGAAATGGGGGATAGAGGGGCATGAAAACAGGACTGGCTTTTTAAAATCCATTTATGCTTTTCTTCTCCCTTCTTGGGCTGGCCTTCTTCCACCTCACCCAGCACGTTTTACTCCCTGGAAAAGGTGAATTAGAGGATCTGGACTTGAGAAACTAGACATAGCTCAAGGCTGGGATAGGTAATGCACTGAAACCAGGAGTATTAAATCAAAGTCTATCCTGAATGGTAAGATACAACAGATAGGCGCTCCACCCCCGATCCTCCTTCTCCACTTGGCTTCCAGAACACTGGAGCCTGGTTTTTACTCTCCACTGAATGAGACCAGAACATTCTTCCTGGGAAAATGTTTGAAGAGAAAAGATCTACAAACGTTAACATTGGACCAGGGTGTCCCCCTATAGAATTGCCAACCAGGTAATCTCTCCCAATACACAGTTTCCAATCAGCTGTAATCGCTTAGACTTAAATAAAAACAGGCAGCAAAGGACCACCAGATACTTAAGAAAGTCTTCCACATTATCCTGGGAATTCCTTTCACAGTTCTCCTCAAAAAGTACATTTTAAATAAAATAAAACTTTTTGTTTCAGGAGTTATGTAGAGTATCAAATCTACTCATGCAACAAATCTGCTCATACCACAGTAGAATATTCAGTGACTGTCATTTTGTCAAGACTGTCATACTGCCCAATTTGCAGGAGCTGAAACACAGAAAAGCCTAGGACCTTGGTGACATCTGTTGGTAGTCAAACCAGCCCGAAATGCCCATCTAGAATTCTTGCTGGGTTGTAATACCATATTGGTTTAAGCCATTGTAGTTCGGTTGTCTGTAACTTGAAGTAAAACTTATTTCCACCTGGTACAATAATGGAATGGTCTACTGTACCTAAAGAGCCAGTATGTCGTCAGCATATAATCAATTTTTGCTTTTCTTTCTCCTTTCTTCATACTTTTGTTCATGCATCCAAGAAATGCTGAGAACCTTCCATATTCCATGCAGCATGTGAGGTGATGAGGCCCAATATTAAGTGAAAACAGACAAAGTCCCCCGATGGAACTTTATTCTAGTGAGGAAGTGAGGCATTTATCCAACCACACAGGTTAATGGACAGGTGGTTCTGAAACCGTGTGGTGGTAGAGTGCTAGCATTTCAAAAGAACCATGGTGACCTCACTGTGTAGGTAAACAGACTGAAATCTGAAGGGTGAATAGGGCTTATTCACAAAGGGCCCTGCAGCAGAGGCAGTATGGAGAATGATGCGGAGGAGACCAAAAGCGGTGACAGCTATATTATCCAATGTTTACACTGACTATCTCTGACTCACGTCCATTAAGGTGGTGGCTGAACATACTGACCATATTTGCAGATTCGAATACTACTGCATCGCCTAGGGCACATCACTTCTTGTGCCTCAGTTTCCTCCCTGTACCTACCTCACAAAGTGAGGAGTTACTGAATTATTACACCCATAATTACTCAGAATAGTGCATGGCATATAGTAACACTCAAAATTGTGATTATATTAAATTTAATATATCTTATATTTTGTTATAATGTTAATTATTACTCTGATTACAGGAATAAAAAGGAACAGTTGACTGGCTGAGAATAAAGCTGAATCATGGAAAATAGCTAACACTGTTTACATTAAAATTATGTAAAAGGTGCACACAGAGGAGGGAATGCTGTAACATGAAAGTTCCAGTACACAAGTCTCTGGGCCAAAGTGTAAGATTTTACTATGAGTTGTCATTCTTTCTTGGAGAATCAACTAGAATGCACATCGGGATGGTCACTAATCACAATACAATAAACCAGAATTCTTTGTAAGACAAAAGAAAAGAAAAATCATTAATAAACCTTAAAAAAGCATAAAGTGTGGGGAAGAAAAATACTGGAAACTGATCAGCAGGAACTTGCTGAAAACTAGAAGGAAATCAAGCAACAAATACCATGATGTCCATAAAGAAGCACAGAGCAATCTGTGGTGGGGGTGGGGGTACCTAAAGGTGGCACAGAAAAGCTTAATGAAGGAACGGCCCGGCCCACAGGGCTCTGAATTCATCAACAATCTGCTTGTAACGCTGGCTTGTGAGACAGGCATGAGCATGAATTAGCTTTTAAATAATTTCTCAAAAGAGGGTTTTTTAACAGTTTGGGATAAACGTGAGATTTAGGAGCTAAATGCTGATTATGTATATAATATTCCCCCTTTCCACATTCATTTTGTCCAGGATGAAATGCTACCCTTTCCCCGTATCTTTAATCTTTGACATGCCCAGAAACATGCCAGCACAGTATCTCCCAGCCCACCACCCACATTTCTTTATACCTGTAATTGTTCAAATAGATAGAATACTATTTATACACACATTACACAGAGGTCCCACCAGTATGTCCAAAACACATCCAAAGCTAGTAAATACCTTTTCCCCTCTTTCCTTGACATGAGACATACTATCATTATGGCACATCTGGGAACTAGCATGGGCTATTTTCCACTCTTCGGAGTCTTAAAAACGTTTACAGGATTCTCCTGACGTTCTTAGTTAGAAGTGCCTGCATCTTGCTCTGATGCCCACCCCAACCCCTGCCAAAGGCCCTCGCTTACCTATTTAAGACATCCTCTTCCTATGTCACAGCTGATTATATATGCTAGGCACTGAGATGCTCCATGCATTCATGGCAGCCTTGCTGATAGTGCTAACATGGAGACTTGCTTAAGATGTCATTTGAAAGCAAAAGGGAAAGCTTAACTCTATACAAGTCTGTGAACCACGTCTACTTTCTGGTCTCTGATGCTTTCACATCTGGGGCCCTGCTGACTTTGCAGGGACTGCCCCTCTCAGGACTAGCCAAGTCCAGGAGCTAGTAAGCAACTCATAGGAGCTGGTCTTTCCTATATAAACTTACTAGTCCAGAGTCCACATCCCTACCACCTTCTCTGTGGAGCTCTCAAACTCAGGGCCACTATCCCCATACCTAATCATGCAGGGCCAGGTACCAGGCAACTAGGGACAACATCATGCCTGCTGAAATTATTCAAGCCAGCTGATCCTAAATCTGCTTACCCTCCCTCACCTGTTCTTCATGCCCTAGTCATAGTACCCACCCCCGCCTCCACCTACTGACAACCTGGTGCTTCCCCATGTGTCCTACATACACATTTCTATACAGTGCAGCCTTCACATGAGCACTTCGCCTGTTGCTGCAGTTTTTCAGCTGTGACTAATTAAGCCTAGCCTTCATTTCTTTGGAGCTCCCACACTTATCAATATACAGAGAAAGGGCAGGCTACTGTCATTACCATTTTAGGAAAAGGATCTCATAGCTCCTTTTAAAAGTTCTAATTGCCTAGTAATGACTTTTATGGCTTTCTGATTCAGTGTGAAGTACTCTAACAGATGTATTTTTTTCCCGTACGGTCTTTATTTTAATCTGATATTAATCTGTTTGAATAAACTGAACACCAAGGAACAGCTAAAGGAGAAAATGTTGTTAGTCATTACTCTTGAAAATGCTTTGCAGAAACAAAAACAAACATGTAATAAACTAACCCAAACAGTCGCCGATGACAAGTATGCCTCTCAATTAATTCATCGCAAGACCTGTGACCCATCCAAATCATTCTTCAAAGTCATTTTATAGGGTAAGAAAAAAAAAGACTGTTAATCAAATGTTTAGGGATTATTAGAGGTTATATAAGGCATTACTGTTAAACCTATAGTCTGTACAACTTTTCTGGGAAATGTTTCAATTTATAGAGACACAACCTGGTTCACATAACTGTGAACTAGATTCCAGACAGCTAAAACCAGGTCAGTCCTTCCCTAGGAATTTGAAAGTGGGGTCATGATATCCAGCCTCGCTGCTGCTCTCTTGAATAGCAGAGTGGTAATTCTACCACCACATGAAATGGAGGTTGACAAATATGGAGGTTAGTCAACAGCAAGAAATTAGAATGAAATAACTGAAACTGGTACAGACGAGAGAAAGACAAGGACTCCTCAATGGCTATGCCCAATCTCCCTCAAACTGCAGAAAGAACCTTCTCCCCTCACCACTTCACCAAGGGTCAGGCTCGCATCATGGTTTGATGGCTCTTCCAGCCTTTTCTAGCTCTTTTTTCCTTTCACACAGGCATTCCCCTAATCAAATATTTGTAGGTGTGATCCACCTTCGTGTCTGTTTCTCAAAGAACCCAGACTAATTCAGGTGGCACCAAGTGCTATAACAATACAGGTTGTAAGATGGGACTCAGACTTGCTCTATACCAATCCACAGGTTGACAAGGATGCCATCTTATACACAGGCAGTGAATAGATAGTCCTGTCACAAGGTCATGTTCAACTGTCAAAGATTTCAATAGTAGGTGACCTGGAAGATGTCCTGGTGGAGGGAAATGCCGTGACATGCATAATAATGCAGGCACTTGGACGACGCTTAAGAAAAAACACCTACAGAAACAGCAGAGCTGGCTCGTTACTGCTAGTAGCACAAAATAATGAGATACTGGAAGCTGTTAACAAGCAGTTAATAGCTAAGTGTGAGAACCTCGGAGCTTCTTGCTGGGTACAAACTGGTCCTCATCATTTCCTGCAATGGAACTGCAGGCTCAGGACCCAATTATGAGAGTTACAGAATTCAGGGCATTCGAATGTTCATTCAAAGCAGGACTCTTTTAATGCGCCAGGCCAAGGCAAATAAAACCTGGAATCCTGAAAACTGGGACAGGGACATCTGGTGGGCGCCCATGGTGACACTGATCCAAGCACCTCCCGCCACCCTGCCAGGACCCTCTGGAGTGGTTCGCCCACCACGGAGCTGGAAGGTGCTGCAGAGGCCTCTGCACACATCAGCACTAGCTGGGTATATCTCTTCCCGGATGCCTCGTTGATAACTAGTGCTGGATCTGATGAAGGAGGCAAGAGAAGGACAACATCATGCTAACTACATGGAAGAAGCAAGTGGTGGGCACCTAACACACTGGAGGTTTGGCTAAGACTCATGCTGCTTGGTTTGGGAGATAAACCCTGTGACAAAGTGGCAATTACTATTAAGTTTCTAGGGACCCAGTGGTCAGAGGCATGCTGGGATATCCCCTCCTAAGTAAAAGACATATTGCATCCACCACCATGAAGAAGGAAGCACAGTGCCTGTTAAGTGATGTACTAGGACACTGCTCTGGTCCACAGACAGGGTAACAAGGCAGCAGCCAACTTTGAGAGAGGCCTGGAGCAAGAAAGGACTCTGCAGTGGGGCCAGGCGGTGTTGTGAGCAGCCTGGCTGCTTAGGCTATATGACCAGTGGACCCTGGATGGTGCAGAGTTGTCAGTGGTGGTTAAAGAGATGGGATGGGGCCTGTGGCAAGCTCCATAGGAAGAATGAAACACATGCCCTGGGATTCTGAAGTAAGGCCATGTCACTGAAGTGGATTTATACACCCTTTGAAAAAGCTCTTGGTGTACTACTGGGCCTGGGTAGAGACCATGGAACACAAGGGACCAGGCATCCAAGGGTCCCCATTACAACCTGAGTTTGTCAGCCAAGTTATTAAGTTGACCAGCAGCATACACCCTGAAATGGAAATTGTACATCCCAGATCGAACTACAGCATAAGGCACAAATGAGTCATAGGAGCAGAAAACCCAGACCTCTAAGTCAGTCACCATGGCTGCTTGTGCCCGCCACGCCCTGTACCATGAGCGGTAAGAAGGTTTGTATATCCATCCAACCAAGTACAGTTCATAGACACGTCAGCTTGACCCAGGGATGCAAACCAAAAATGGACCAGAGCTGGTTAGAACAACATTCGCAGTGACCCGCAATGACAGTGGAGAGGAAAACCTGCCCCATGGGTGGGGCAGTGAGCAGCCCCCAAGTTCATTCTGCTTTGTGTGGACTGAGAAGTAGCCCAAGGTGAAAAGATACATGGGCAGCCATCGACAGCCTGGTTATGTGGGCCGAGAACTGGAAAAGGAACTGGACTATGTGAAAAGGTATGAAAAAAGGCATGTGGGGGGAACCTGGGAGTGGGCATAATATGAAAACTTTTCAATTATACGTTAACCCCCACTGCAAGGTATTCCACCACAGCAGAGGCAGTGGACAGAGTAGACAAGAGTCACTGGCCTGCAGCACTGGTCCCCCCCAAAACTGGCCCAATGGGATCCCCTATGTCATCACATCTGACCAGGGGCCCACTTCACAGCGGGGGCGGGGTCAGAAGTGGTCCTGTCACAGTAGATGGGATCACACACCACACCACTCACAGGTGGACAGCCTTCTCAGGGTACAGTGAAGCACCGGCTCAAGAGAAACTCTGAAGGGATGGATGCCACTATGCGGTCAGATCATGAAGTCAGAGACCTCTATATGGCACTGTCCCCAAGGACACTGAGGTTTAGGAGCCAAGGGGTAGATGGAGGAGTGGCCCCTCTTATCACTGCCAAAACCCTGAGGGGCCTGTGCTTCGTCCCTTCCCACCAGATGCCGCAGGGCTAGGCATCTAGTCAGAAAAGGGACTCTCTTGCCAGCAGCAGAGCCAAGGTCCCACTGATCTGCAAGTTCCAGTTCTGGGTGGTACTCTGGACTCATTCTGCCTGGGACCAGAAAGTGAAGACAAGTTCCCATACTTTCAGAGAAAGCTGACTGTGACCAGCAGAGGACGGTGGGCTGCATTTACAAGAGACCAGAAAGGAGTGTGTGTGGAACCAGCCAGCCCATTTGGGATCCTTGCACATCTGAGCCCATCTTGGCATCCACTTCAGAGAGGATCTGATAACTTACTGACCTTCAATACTCAGTGTGCTAATTCTGTGTGTGCATGTGTGTATATATATGTGTGAGTGTGCGGTATCTGCAGACACTTCCTGGAGGGTTGAACTTATTGTAAACTTAACATTTCTCACAGTAGGGACTGGTTCTCTGCACCATGTTTCATGGGTCTCCTTTATAGAGCAATTTTGTGTTTGCTTCTACTAAGACCCTGGTACAGGACGAAAAACCAATTTCTCACTGAAGAGTTTAGGTTTTTTTCTTATTACCGGGTACCCAGGCAGACAAGAAGCTATTTTGCAAGGTTGGTGAGCAGTTTTTCTATTTAACTTTTAAGGAATCTGAAAACCCTGTGAAAATGCCAGCATATACTCACATCCAGGGAGGAGTCCCCAATTTGTTCTTAGCACGGTGATGTTTTTAAAAAGATGAAAATACAGACACACTTGTTACACTTTATCCAGTACTTATATGTGTTCATAGCAACTAGAGGAGTTACTTCACTTTACAATATCACTTGGGAGGAATCTCTTCAGAGCCCCTAGCTCTGCTGACTCTCCATTATTTTAACTCACCATGCTCACTGCCCCCATAACCCTACTTAATATAATCCTTATTTGTATTTTGAATGATAAACAGTGACATTTATCAACTGTTGGCTAGGTACAGAGAAAAACAAAAAAGGGAAATAAAGTGATCAGCAGAGAATGACATAAAGTATTACAGAAAATATAGCAGAGGTGTATACTCAACTCTGATTTATTTATTACCTAATCAAATTAACCCCAGGAGTCCCTGTGTATACTAATGACACCTTCCTTGCCTTCTTTACAGGTTGTTGGGAGGCTCACATAAAAATGTGTGTTGGCCCCCCCGAAAAAATAAAACCCAAAAACCTTAAGATCTTAATGATATTACTTTATTTTTAATATCACATTGCTAGAAAGATACTTAATGTTTTCTAATTTTATCTATTGTACAATTATCCTGAAACCTTTCTGAAATTTTACTTATTATGCAATTAAATGCCTAAACACTGACATTTGACTTCTCCAAGTAGTGCTCTGTGAATTAAAATCAAATGATAAAAAAATTTCAGAATCCTATCAAATGTGCTTTACACTTTAAGGCATCTATTCTACCTTCCAGTATCTTATTTAATCTCTTTTTAAAAATTCCATATACTTAAACTGTTATATTTTCCTGTATCATGATTAATTGGATTTTTCCTAAAAAATATAAAGTTAGAGAGGCAATTCAATGAATGTTGAAAACAGTATGAAGTTCTCTGAATATCCCTTTCCATATCCACACCTGTCCACATTGAACCATCTGGAAGGTCTCTCTGGAATCAGCAGTCATCTTAGCAATCCAAATAACTGGTGCACTTTTCCAGATCTCTTATTGGTACCAATTTTCAGTTTAATGTCATTGTGTTTAGAGGACATGCTCTGATTTTAATTCTCTTAAATTTGTTCAAATTTGTTTTATGGCCAAAATGGTTTATCTTGGTCAACGTTCCATGTGGACTTCAGAAGAATGTGTGTTCAGCTGTAATAACTGACAACAGTGTGATCTTATCCTTAACTGATATTTTCCATTTTTATTCTATGAATTATTGAGAAAAGTGTTGAGGCTAACAATGGTAACTGTGGATCTGTCAAGTTCTCCCTTTAGTTTTATTAATTTTTGCTTATGCATTTTGAAGATCTGTTGTTGAATGTACACACACATTTAAGATTATGATGTCTCCTTGGTGAAATGACCCCACTGTCATTTGTGATAGTTCGTTACCACTGGTAATAATCACTGTCCCAAAGCCTACTTTGATCGGTGTTTATATAGTCCAACCTTTTTCCTTTTAATTTTAACCTTCTCTGTCTTTATATTTAGGTTTATTTTAACAACTAAGTCTTGCTTTTTTATCCAATCTGACAATCTCTGACTTTTAGTTGGTATGTTCAGATCACTGACTTCAAGGTAATTGTCAACATGGTAGAATTTAAACCCTCCATCCTGCTAATGGTTTTTCTGTTTGTCACATATGTTTCTTGCTCCATTTTGCCTCCTTTTAATTATTTTATATCATTTAACCTTCATCACTAGCTTTTCTTCACTTTTTGTTTTAACTTTTTTTAGTGGTTGTCCCAGGTCTTACTATATATGTTTACAATATCACAATCTACCTTCAAATACTAAAATACTTTCATACTGTGCAAACCCTGTAACTTCAGGATAGTATATTTGTTTTCTTCCTCCCATGCTTTGTCCTCTATTGTCATATATTTTACTTACATAATAAACCCAACAATACGTTCTTATTCCTCTTACCCTTGACAGTCAATTCCCTAAAAATAAGGGGAAAATATGATGTTTGTTTTTAGCCTCATGTTTACCATGTCAGGGTCTCCTCACTTCTTTGTGTAGAACCAAATTGCTATCTAGTGCTCCTTCTGCCAAAACACTTCCTTTAACATTTCTTACCGTACAGAACTCCCAGCAAATATATTCCCCTCTCCTTCAGTTTGTATGAAAAAGTCTTTATTTTTTAAGAGATGTTTTTCCTGGGTATACAATTCTGTGTTGACAGGATTTCAGGATTTTAGCACTTCTTTCTCTCCTTTTTGTCTTTTGGTACTTTAAAGATGTTACTGTATTTCACTGTTATTCTTATCTTTGTTTCTGTTTATAATATTTCTTTTCACCAAGACTTTCCTCTTTATCTTGGTATTTCAGTAGCTTGGTTCTGGCGTTTCTAGATTAGAGAAGGGGGCAAGTCCCATTTTGTTTATCCTGCTTGGGGTTCTTGGAGATTCTAGTATCTGATCATATTTCATTAATTGGTGGGTGTGTGTCTGTGTGTGCGTGTGCTTCCATTAATTCTGAATAATTCTCAGCAATGTTTCTTCAAGTATCTCTTCTGGACAGCACTTGCTCTCTTTTCCTTTTAGGTTTCCAATTACATGTATGTTAGATCAGTGATAATGTTCCATATCTTGGATGTTCTGTTCTCTCCTCCCTTTCTTTTTTGTCTGTTTGTGAAATAATAGGAATATATATATATTCCTATTATATATATATATATATATATATATATATATATATATCTTCCTGGTTCCCTGAACAGAGTTTTTAAAACACTTGTAATTTCCTAAGTGATAAGAGCACTAGGTACTTCTTTTCCTCTAATGTTTGGTCTTTGACTCCAGTTCCTAACACCAAGTTCCCAAATCCCTTAGTAATTCTAGGTGATAGAAATGTCTATTGTTCTAATAAAGTGACCCTTGGGGGGTTCCTGGATGGTGGTTGGTCACCAGAAAGACTGAGCCATGATTAGAAGCTTGGAACTTT
Source organism: Mormoops blainvillei (assembly GCA_004026545.1). Classification (NCBI taxonomy): domain Eukaryota; kingdom Metazoa; phylum Chordata; class Mammalia; order Chiroptera; family Mormoopidae; genus Mormoops; species Mormoops blainvillei. The sequence continues at coordinate 35,324 of PVJD01006471.1, read as the reverse complement.
CAGCCCTACCCTCCACTGTCTGGAGAGGGCAGAGGGGCTGGAAATTGAGTTAATAATTGATCATACCTACATGAGGAATCTCCAAGGAATCCCTAAAATATGGGATTCAGAGAGCTTCCAGGTTGGTGAACACATCCACATACTTGGGAAGGTGGTACAGCCCAACTCCATGGGAACAGAAGCTCCGGGGCTGGGACCCTTCCAGACCTCATCCTATATGCTTCTTCATCTGGCTATTCATTTCCATCCTTTCTGATATCCTTTAGTATATAGTAAACTGGTAAATATAAATAAGTGTTTTCCTGAGTTCTGGGAGCTGTTCTAACAAATGATCAAATCCAAGAAGCGGATTATGGGAACCTGATTTATAGCAGGTTGGTCTAAAGATCGGGTGACAATCTGGGACTTATGACTGGCATCTGAAGTGAGGGCAGTCTTATGGAGCTGAGCCCTTAACCTGTAGGGTCTGCACTAATTCCGGTTAGAGTCAGAACTGAATTGAATTATAGGACACCCAACTGGTGTTGCAGAGATTTGCTCAATGTGGTGTCACAAATGATGTGTTTGTAGTAAAGAATTGAGAGTAGAAGAGAAACTCAGGGGGAATGTAATTAGTTTTCTCCTACACATTCTCCTTTTCTTTCCCTGCCTCTTTTTACTGTTTCATTTTATGTTCTGTTGACTTAATCTTCAATTACCTGTTTCTAGCCCTGTCCAGTTTGCTAACAAACCCAACTTAATGTATTTTTGTTCCCAACAGTTTCCATTCAATTTTTTTTTAAAGTTCCCATCTCTCTGTTGATACTCTCTATGGGTCAATGCATGTTGTCCACCTTTTCCACTACATCCTCTATACATCAATCATAGCTACTTTAAGGTCCCTGTCTGATAGTTCCCACATCTGGATTATCTCTGAGCCTGTTCCTGTTGATTGCTTTATCTACTGACAATGGGTTGTTCTTTCTTGCCTTTTCTGTATCTTTTTTTTTCCCCCTGAATGCTAGGCACCATTTGTAGAATGGTAGCAACTGGCACAACAGTATTTCCACGTGAAAATGGGCTTTCATGGACTCCTGGTATGACATTAGTACTGGGGATTGAGTCAACCTACTCAGCATTTTAACAGATGTGTTACTGTGACTTACTACAGCATAGCACTAAACTCCCACAGCAATGGGCTGTTGCCTGGTGCCAGGTGTGGGGTCTGGAATGCCAGATTTCTCTTAGCATTCTTGTTCCACCCTGCAGTCCCTTCACACTTGTGTCACAAAGTAATTCCTCCCCACATTTTTCTTTCCAGCAGAGGACTGCTTTGCTTTGTTTCTAGATGTAAGGTTCAGGGTAGGGGCACAGGAAGTTCCAGTTCTCCTGGTCCAGCCTTCATCTGTGGATCTGGACCTCTGTGTGCGCTCTCCTCGGCATCTGTGCCTCTCTTCCCCATGACAGCTAAACTCTGCTTTGTATTCTTCCCTGTCTCTGGCACGAGTTTTCTGCCTCTCATCAGCAGGAGCAAAACTCTGCTTTGTATCAGTTACAGCCCATGAGCCTGAGAGGTTGTCCTGCTTTTGCTATTATGCTTTGCCCCAGAAGCAGACGGTCTTTGCTGGTTACCAAGGACAGGAAGAAATGTTTCCTGCCCCTCTACCAGAAGCAGTAAGTATCTGCCTGGATCCTGAGGGGCAGAGGGTTTGCTGCCCTCCCAGGAACTTCAGTGCCATAGAAGAATCTGAGGAAGCAAATGCCACACTGTGCCTGTCCCCAAGTTCGATTACCTCTTATGTGGCTGTACCACCAAAGGGGTTCTCTCTAGTCTCTAGGGTTGCCTCCAGTCTTTCTTATGAGTGCCCAGCAGAAGTCTGGGGAAAACAGCTGTGAGTGTCACCTCCCCTTGTCTGTGGGCTCCCAATTATTCTAAACTGATGTGTTAATTCCCATGCAACCTTTCAGAACTCGTTTTACCTATTCCTATGGTGGTCACCTGTTCTTCCTTCCCATGCTCTGCTAAACATAAAACAGCTCGAGTGTCCTGTCTCCTCAGGAGGGTTTGTTACTCTTTAGAAGTCAAGAAAAGTTATTCCTTTTAGATTATCTGGCTTTGTCTCTTTTTTACTTATGGAAGCAATGTTCTTTTACAATTTTTTATATCCTAGTTGGAAGAGAAACTGCCATCACAGGTAAGAACAAGAACATACAAGCTTCTTGTTAAGGCTTTAAACTGTTAACTATATTCACAAAGGAGTACAGGAAGAAAACTGACATTGCTGATGACTGAACATTTGAGCAAGCTATTATCGAAGGGAAAGAATACTACTACTATATTAGTACAGATAATAGCTAGCTTTCATGCATAAAATATACTACAATGGACAGTATAAATTAAACTGAAACCTACAACTCACAGTTTATAGCATTGTTGCTCCACCCTGCAGTCCCTTCACACCTGTGTCACAAAGTAATTCCTCCCCACATTTTTCTTTCCAGCAGAGGACTGCTGAGTAGGTTGACTCAATCCCCAGTACTAATGTCATACCAGGAGTCCATGAAAGCCCATTTTCACGTGGAAATACTGTTGTGCCAGTTGCTACCATTCTACAAATGGTGCCTAGCATTCAGGGGGAAAAAAAAGATACATAAGAAAAAAAAGAAACCTACAACTCACAGTTCATTCCCTAGTTTATACTGTGAAAGGGTCGATGGGATGCAGAATAACTTACATTAACCACATTAAGTCCATATTACATAGTTTAAAACTATATTACTGACAGAGCTAGCTGACTGTACAATACTGACTGAGTAGATTTTGTGATGGATTTCCTTCTCTACTCTGCAGCCACACGGACTATCCTGTGAGTTTCAAGAGCATGCACAGTTTGCAAAACCTGACAGGGTTAATGGTTCTGTCTTTTCTATTCTTGATGTGCTGGTAACATTTACTCTGATTGCTGTGTGCCTGACAATTAGAGCGCAGTGCATGGCAGAGCTAAAGTACGTGGTACAGACCATATTATACACACCATGCTAAATGTGTACAGGCTGCAGATGTCTGGTTTTTTAATCATGCTGACTTGTACATATGACCTTTGTACTCAGAATACAAGTGGTCTGAGCAGAAGTGGTCTAGTACTGTCCTCATGTCCATACAGAGCAGAGTGATACAATGCTGCCCAAGCCCCTTCCTTTGACTGCCTGCTGTGCCTTATTTTGAAAGGCATGGGCCATATATGCTTAACCCAGTTTTACGGCACCCCATTTGCCTATTAACATTCTCTAGAAGTTATTTACCAGTAATAACACATTCCCACAGCCAAAGAGGAACCTGGGCTTCCTCAGCTCCCAACCTGTCACTTTACCTTACAGAGCTACAGTGCCCCACCTCCTCCTACAGTTAAGCTTCAGATGAAAATTGTGATGCTGCTGAGGTTTACTCAGTACCATGTCATTGGGATAAATGCTTACATTTTGCTATTTAGAGTATGGTCCATATGTCTTGTCTCTGCATGAGACACAGAAGAGTGAAACAAGACTGGTTTGGGAGCTGTAGATACAGGTGCTAGTCCCAGTTCTCAACCAACACTGTATGACCCTGTGCAGGTTTTGTCATCAAGGTGGCCCTAAGTTTCCTCTTTTGAAATCAGATTTGCTTCCATCAGCTTCCCTCCAACTCCAATATGCTTTGTTTCCTTTCAGTTCAATATTTAGCTGGCGTTCAGAAACTACATATTGGATTCACCTGCTCTCCAAACATTCCATGCCTTTTAATTATGCTTTAGCTAGTGCAAGTACAAAGAATAAACAACACAAAATCTCTGTTTATCAAGGAATTAAAAATGGTTTAACAGGACAGACACAGAAATAAAGTTACAATCCAGTGTGACGAGCATTACATTAAAGGTGTTCCTCATACTTGGAAATTAAAACACAACTAGAAAGACTCCATGGGGGATGGGGTCATTAAAGACCCCAGGGCAGCTAGTCGAGCACACAGAAGCTGCACAATAAACATCGGAGATGGAAGAATAGGGTTCCTATTCAAGGCTGACAAGTAATATTCAATTATTTTTTTCAAAAATCATCTGCTCTTTGCTAAGCCTGAGCAACTAAATAGTTATCTCAGTAGGGGGATGCAGATTTATGCCTATGGAGCAACACAATGATATATCTGAAACTTTTGGAGGACACTCGAAGATAAGAAGTAATAATTTGTCTTCTCTTTTGTAGCACTTGAGGTGCTACAAAAATGGCACCTCAAGGCACTGCAGGTGGAAGCTAATATCTGGTTCCAAGGAAAAGTCAGGGATTAGACATTTATGGTGAGATTCCTCTCGACCAAGGTTTTTACCATTAGCTTCTCTTTTGTGTTTCTCTGCTGTGGAAAGAAACCTTAAATCCAGTGAAGGTGAAGAAAAACAATCTATCATGAGTGGGAATACAGAGAAGCAAAGTGGAATACTGCTAAAGAACAATCCTGGATCTCTTTCCCCGTCCTTCTCTCCTGGTATTGTGGAGAAGGGTGATAAAGGCTAAAAAAACAAAACAAAAACAAAAAACCAAAATCAAACAAACAAAAAAACCCCCAACCCACTGCTCTAGAATCTTCCACTATTTATTCCTATTTAATCTATACTTAAACTTGATTTTTATAATCTGTTTCATCCTTTAGTTTGGATTTATTTTATTTTTTTAGCCTCACCCTAGGGCATTTTTTTCCCATTGCATTTTCCCATTGCTTTCCCATTTTAGATAATGAGGGAGAGAGACATGATATGAGAGAGCAGCACTGATTGGTTTCCTCCTGCACATGCCCCAACCGGGGATTTAACTTGCAACATAAGTATGTGCCCTGACCAGGAATCAAACCCATTACATTTTGGTTACAGAACAATGTTCCAACCAACTGAGCAACACTGGCCAGGGATTCTTTACTTTAGATTTTTTTTTTAATTTAAATAAATTACTGAGTTCCTATTAGATGTAAAATATATTTAATATGTATTCTTATTTTATTTTCAAGTCCCTTTATGGCCCTGGTGTCCATATAACCAAATAGTCAGCACATTTGAGACTGTAAAATACATTTTATATTTGAGTCTATATCTGCTTTATATTCCTTTTTTGGTACATAAAAATTTACTCTAATTGCATTTACTAATCCAGGAACCTCTGAAATACTTTTACCAGGAAATGCTGTCCTTCCTTGTTTTAATCGGACAAAACAAGCTATTTAATAAAATAATAAATTTTTTGGATAAATGGAACCTGGGAGATCTAGACTAGCTTTTCAACTTTAGAGATCTAGACAAAGACAGACAAAACCTCCCGCATTATGGAGATTTGCCAAGGATGAGTAAACACTAGAATCTCAGTCTCTGACGGCCACTAGTACTCTGCCCATCACATTATAAGCCCCATCTGTAAATACAGTGTGGGGCAAAAGTAGGTGTACAGTTGCTCATATGGAATATAAAGTAATAATTAATAATACAAGAATAAACTCTGTGTTGTATATACTCACAACTGTAAAACTACTTTTGCTCCACCTTACATACCAAGTCAAGGCTACTTCATTTCTGTGTCTTATCAGGATATAAAGGCAGGCAAGATAGCAAAAATTGTGTGCCTCAGTGTCCTAGTAATCCTTGATTTATAACACAATGCTTCTATTCTGTTTTTTCTCCTTCTCTCTACCCTTCCCAATATTGAATTGTCTCAGCACCTGACCATCTGCCATGAGTGGTCAATTCTGACTATAAAAAGAATAAGTTGGTCTACATTTCCAAGGTTCTACTTATAAAAGATATTTTCTTAAAGAGATGGTTTTGTCTGGTCCCTCAACTCCTGATCCTACCCTGCTGCTGTGGGTATAAGTTTCAGACCCCCTAATCTTATTCTGTTCTGTACTTCAATATTTCAATACATGACTTGTGTATCACAACTGGTCTTGGATTAAGCACTGTAGAACCCCAGATATCTGTGTCCTTCCCAGACCAAGCCAGGCAAACATTCTATTGACCATGACCCAGCATTTGTTATCTGCCAGGAAGCTGTGCACATAAGACTGAGTATATATGCAGTCTCTAAGGAGACTTACAAGAAATGTTGCTATGTGTAAGGTAAAGAAAACCACACTTTAACATAAACTTTGGGCCATGAGAAAGGGACCATCTCCTTTTCCCTTGACTTGAAATTATAGGTAATTTACTGTTCTTTTTAAGCCTTAGCAATGTAAGGCCTATTTCTCAATCAAACTGAGAGATTTATAAGAACTAGGGTATAAGTACGTGTTGTTTAGTTCATTTATAGAAAATCATTGCAAAAGCTATATAATTTGAACTGGTGGATTGAAGAAAAAGAAACAAGTCAGGTAAAAAGAATAAATAGAAGCTTCTCCTTAGGTTTTATATCCTCTCAAATAACAAAAGATCGATATTTAAAATACCTACAAAAGACTCCCCAGTCAAGGTGGCGGAATGGAAAGACATGGCTCGCCTCTTTGCACAACCACATCAAAATTACAACTGAAATATAGAGCAACCCAACCATCACTCAGAACCAACAGGAATTGAGCTGAAGGGAAGTCTGACAACTATGGAATTAAAGAGGTCACATCCATTCAGACTGGTAGAAAGGGCACAAACATGCAACACACTGGTCCCACACTCACATGTGGTGGATAAAAATTTGGGAGGGATATCCTGGGAGGGAGGAGTCCCAGACCCACACTAGCCACCCAGCCCAGGGTTCCAGTGCCAAGAAGAGAAGTCCATGCAACTTTTGGCCTCAAAGCCCAGGAGGGATTGAGTTGGTAGAAGAAACTTCTGGAGACCCAAGCAGTTCCTTCTTAAAGAACCCACACATGGACTCACATGCTCAGACTCACTCCCTCTGGGCTCCAGCTTGAAAGGCACCAGTGGCATACAGGGAGCAACTGAAGTGTCTGGAATCAAGGTAAGCAGAGGTCACTGTCCCTTTCCTAAACCCTCCCCCAAAAGAACCACAGGGCTAACAAGCTGGTGCCATATCTGAGATTCCATCAACTTGTCTGACAGTTTGACCAGTCTCAGAAATCCTCAGAGACTCTGTCCCACCCAACTTATAGGCCTCCCGATGCTACTTTTCTATATGAATGGCTGGTCTCGGCTCATGCTGAATAGCTTCCTAAATCCTCTCAAAAAAGCAGCAGCTGGCCTCAGTGAGCCTCAGGCCCAGCACTAGCAGCAGCCAGACTAGATTCACAGCTTGGCTTTGCCTGGGAATCTCTAAGCCAAGCACAAGTAGCAGACATCTCAGACTGCTTTGTAGCTCAGGCAGAGTGGTCCCAGGCAAAACACAGGTGGGGGCTGACCTTGGCCTGCACCACCTAGGAAACCCCAGGGCTACTGCACCCAGTGGACAACTACAGACCACAGTGGAGAACCACTACCTTGCCCATGCACAGCTGATCCTCCATAGCAGGTGGAGGCTGGGTAGTCAGTGGTCACAGCCAACCCTGCTGCTGACTAGCCTGGGTAAATCCCTCCCACTGATCTGCCAACAGCAACCAAGGCTCAACTACGAGAGAAGGATGTACTCAGCACACACTGAGGGCGTACCTCGAGTACCCAGCTTGGGTGATAGGGGAGGCTGTCCCACCACATGCTACAGGACACCTACTACATTAGGTCACACTACCAAGACACCGAGTCAAAGCAGATCTACCTAATACAAGAGAAACAAACACAGGGAGGCTGCCAAAACAAAGAGACAAAGAAACATGGCCCAAATGAAAGAACAGATCAAAACTTCAGAAAAAGAGCTAAACAAAATGCAGATAAGCAATCTATCAGATGCATATTTCAAAACACAGGTTACAAGGATGCTCAAGGAACTTAGTGAGGACCTCAGCAACATAAAGATCCAGTCAGAAACAAAGGATGCACTAACTGAAATAAAGAACAATTTACAGAGAAACAGCAGTAGAGTGGATAAAGTTGAGAATCAAATCAATGATTTGGAGCATAAGGAAGCAAAAAACAACCAAGCAGAACAACAAGAAGAAAAAAGAATTTAAAAAATGAGGATAGCATAAGCAGCCTCTGGGACAACTTCAACAGGTCCAACATCACATCATAGGAGTGCCAGAAGGAGAACAGAAAGAGCAAGAAATTGGAAATCGCTCTGAAAAAATGAAAGAAATCTCCCTTGATTTGGTGAAGGAAATAGACATGCAAGTCCAGGAAGCACAGAGAGTCCCAAACACAATGGATGCAATGAGGCCCACTCCGAGACACATCATAATTAAAATGCCTAAGTTTAGGAGTATCTTAAAAGCAGCAAAAGAAGTTAGTTACCTATAAGGGAGTTCCCATAAGACTTTCAGCTGATTTCTCAAAAGAAACTCTTCAGGCTAGAAGGGATTGGCAAGAAATATTCAAAGTCATGAAAAGCAGGGACCTACAGCCAAGACTGCTCTAACCGGCTATCATTTAGAATCAAAGGGCATATAAAGAGCTTCCCAGACAAGAAAAATCTAAAGGAGTTTATCACCACCAAACCATTACTATATGAAATATTAAAGGGGCTTATTTAAGAAAAAGAGGATCAAACCTATAAACAATAAAATGGCAAAAATAGGTATCTATCAACAATTGAATCTAAAAAACAAACTAAGCAAACAAGAAGAACAGAGACAAAATCATGAATATGGAGAGCATTTTGATGGTTGCCAGATGGGCGGTGGGTTGTGTGAATGGGTGAGGAAGTGAGGGGATTAAAAAGAAATAGGTATTTACAGAATAGCCATGCAGACGTAAAGTACAGTATAGGAAATGAAGTAGTCAAAGAACTTATACAATGGCCCATGGACATGAGCAAGGTGTGGGGATTGCCTGATGGAATGGGGAGTGCTGAGTGGGTGAGGGCAAAAGGGGAAAATTCGGGACAACTGTAATAGCATAATCAATAAAATATGATTAAAGAAAATTAAAGCTGAAAAAATAAAAGAATAAAATATCTAGAAATAAAATACTAGAGGACTATAAATGATAGATAATCTCCAAAGTTAAATGGCAACAGGATCAGGTCAAAGGAAGAAACAAGCCAAACATGACAGAGAGGACATGGTCATCAGTGTATGGCTAGAAAACCATAATGGGAAGACTCGGGCAATTCACATCAGAGAAACACAAATGGCAACCACCCAAGAGATAAGAAGATGTCCCATCTCTCTAGCAACAGAATAGTGGAACAAAAATATAATACGATTTCCCCCTTACCAAACTAGCAAAAATTTAAGAGTGATTCTATCAATTATTGGAAAAATAAGGAAATAGTTATTTGATGGACATGTAAATACATTCAAACTGCCCTTCCAAAGGTTAATATATAATAAAACTAAGAATATCATATCCTTGGCTTAATATTTCTGCTTCTTAATCTAAGAGAAACATTCTTACCCACACTCAAGGATTCATGTACAAGAATGTTCACTGCAGTGCTTTTAGTCAGGGTGAAAATCTGGACATGACTACCAATAGGGGAAAAGTAGCTGTTAAAAGTATCAAGCTAAATATATAAAACATGGAGTGATCTCCAAAACACGGCGATGAATGAAAAAACAAAGTTCAGAATAACTGTATACTATCTGTGCAAAACTTACTTTGTATTTCCTGTGTGTCTGCATGCATGCAAACACACAACAGACATACACATGACTACCAAAAGATGGGAAGAAATGTCTAAAATTTATAACAAGGGTTACCTCTGTAGAGGATGGGTGGATGTAAGCGTCAAAGGGCACTTTAATCTCAAATGTGTTTCAAGTTTTTAAATATATATATACTAGTATTCTTAGTGTAATTATTGTTTTAATTTAGTGCAGAAAACTGGAAAATATTGAATATCAATAACAAGCCATTACGGCAGGAAAAAACTAATAAAGTCAGCAATAGGCAAAAAACTGATTTTTCAATACAATAAATGAAAGCCTTTGCCCTGGCTGGGTGGCTTAGCTGGTTGCAGCATCATCACGTACACCAAAAGGTTTTGGGTTTGATCCCCCATCGGGGCACATATAGGACGCACTGATCAATGTTTCTCTTTCACATCAATGTTTTTTCTCTCTCTCCCTTCCTCTCTCTCTAAAATCAGTAATTTAAAGACATCCTTGGGTCAGTATTAAAAAATAATTAAAAAATAGAAAATAAATAAAGGCACTAATAGAGGCCACCCAAATTAATCACTAAATGTTCATGGGTGAACTTGCCTATTAATATAATAACTAAGATTCATATTATGTGTCAAGCACTGTTAGGCATTTTACATATATTAATTCACTTAATTCTTACAAAATAAGACAGAAACTTTTAGTATTTCCCATTTACAAGGAAGAAACGAAGGTACCAAGAATTAAGCAAACCTGACCAACACTAGGCCAGTTTATGGTAGCACCTGAAGTCAAACCCAGGCACACTGGACCCAGAGTCATTGTTCTTATATAATAGACCAGTCTAGTCATAGAAAGCAATGTACAAACTCAGTTTAAAAAAAGCCAAGCTAAATATCCAAAAGCACATCTCAAACAAAAAATCCAGGAAGGCTGATAATTAAAATATTGTAAAAATATACCAGGTAAATGCTAACAACAAAAAAGGCAGGTATAGTAATAATTAGTAATATAAGACACAATAAAAACTGAAGTGAAAAACAATAAAATAGATGAAGGCAGACATTTAATATTGAGAACTTTTACCCTTTTTTGTATTAGACCCAACGTTCTTATCTCAGAAACAATAAAAAAAATACAAGATTTGAATCATACAACTAATCAAGTTTTAACTGGTAGTATTTTTTTTAACTTGTACAATAGGAGAATGTATTCATTTCAAACATATGTGGAAAAATTCTTTAAAAATGGCCATGAATTAAGTAACACAAAAAGTTAACAAATATCAAAAAGTTGAAATGACACAGTAAGTATAACACAACTAAATTAAAAGTGAACCATTTAATTAAAAAGGAGATGTTGGTAAGTTCTATCTGCAGGATTTGCACCAATGATTCTGAACCACTGCTCTGTTTTCTAAAAAAGAACTTTGGAGTATTTCGGACCAGGTCTAGAATGCTTTGGTGGTGCTCCGAGCAAGCCAAGTCAATACTGATCAAAATTGTGATGGCAGGTCTCTGGACTCAAGAAACAATGCCCTGACCATCCGACAGTCAACAAACACACTCACTGAGTAAGGAGCATTCCTGCCCAAACAGTGGGCAACACCCTGAGAAGGACTTACTCATGTACAGCTGGCTGAGAACCTGACTCCAATCAAAGAAAATACAAACCAAATATGCAGACATAAAAAGGAAAAAAAGGTAGGAAAAGAGTAAAGAGGATGTCAAAAAGTAACTACTTTTGGGGGGAGGAGGTTGGAGAAAAGTGTCAGAATAGAAACAGAAAATAATCCTACAACACTCCCAAAAATATCATTCTGGGGTAAAAGGAGAAAATTGCTAATAAAATAAATAAAAGTAAACCTCATATATTTAAGAAAGTGTTAGTCACGTATCTAGTATCTCTTATATTCAGAATATAAAAGAACTCTCGAAACTCAATATAAGTATCCCAGACAAAAAGCTGAAGAAGTTCATCTCCAACAAACTAATATTACAAGAAACATTAAAGGGACTTCTTTAAGGAGACAAAAGCAATTAAGAACAAAAATATGAACAATATTTTCTTTTAATTTTTTAAAAAGATTTTATTTTTTACCTTTAGATAGAGGAGACGAGAGGGAGAAAAAGAGGGAGAGAAACATCAATGTGTGGTTGCCTCTTATGCACCCACTACTGGGGACCTGGCCCACAACCCAGGCATGTACGTACCCTGCCTGGGGAATCGAAACGGTGACCCTTTGGTTCATAGGCTGATGCTCAATCCACTGAGCTACACCAGACAGGGAAAAATATAAACAATAAAATCGCAGGAAGTATATACCTGTTGATATTACCATAAATGTAAATAGATTAAATGCTTCAATCAAAAGACAAGAGTGGCTGAATGAATAAGGAAACACGCCCCATACATCGTATGCTGTCTCCAAGAGACCCACCGCAGAACAAAAGATACACAGAGACTGAAAGTGAAGGGATGGAAAAAATTATCCCATGCAAATGGAAATGAAAACAAAAGACTGGGTTAGCAATTCTTATATCAGACTAAACAGACTTCAAAACAAGGGCCATGCCCTGGCTGGTGTGGCTCAATTGGTTGGTCATAGGTTTGATCCCCAGTCAGGGCATATGCCTAGGTTGTAGGTGCGATATCTGGCTGGAGCACGTACGGGAAGGTAACCAATTTATGTTTCTCACACTAATGTTTCTTTCTCTCTTACTTTATGATTGCTTCATTTTTATATCATATTTTATTGATTATGCTATTATCGTTCTCCTGACTTTTCCCCTTTCTTCCTTCCTCCACCCAGCACCTCCCGCTCCCTCAGGCAATCTCACCATTGTTCACGTCCATGGGTCATGCACATAATTTCTATGGCTACTGCATTTGCTATACTGTATTTTACATCCCCATGGCTATTCTGTAACTATCTATTTGTACTTCTTAATCCCCTCACCTCTCTTCACCAATTCTCCCCTTCCCCACTTCCAGTGCCCTTCCATCTGGCAACAATCTGATAACTAACTTCTTTTCTCTTCTGCTCTTAAGAGTCTCTCATTATCTTTAGCCTTTGGTCTTTCAATTATGATGTGTCTTGGAGTGGATCTCTTTGCAAACATCATAATTGGGACTCTTGGTGCTTCCTGGATATGCATGTCTACTTCTTTCCCCAAATTATGGAACTTTTCTTTCACTATTTTTTCAGATAGATTCCCAATTTCTTCCTCTTTCTCTTGTCCTTCTGGTACCCCTATGATGCTAATGTTGGACCTTTTTAAGTTGTCCCAGGGGCTGTTTATACTACCCTCATTTTTTTGAATTTTTTCCTCTTGTTCTGTGTGGTTGTTATTTGTTTTCTTCTGTTCCATATCATTGATTTGATTCCCCACTTCGTCCACTCTACTGTTGTTTCCCGGAAAATTGCTCTTTATTTCAATCAGTGTATACTTCATTTCTTACTGGGTCTTTTTTATGCTGCTGAGGTGCTCACTAAGTTCCTTGAGCATCCTTATAAACAGTGTTTTGAACTCCGCATCTGACAGATTGCTTATCTCCGTTTCCTTTAGCTCTTTTTCTGGAGTTTTGATCTGTTCTTTAATTTGAGTCATGTTTGTTTGTCTCCTCATTTTGGCAGCTGCCCTGTGTTTTCTATGTATAGTTAGATCTGCTTTAACACTGTGCAGCATGAGCCAAGCCCAGTCATTCACATGGAAAAGCATCTTGGGTGCTCCCATAAATTGGGTGGGGTGGAGTCTCTGGGGATCTTTAAGGCGGGTCAATGTTAGCCAGGTTGTTGGAATCTCAGATATGGTACCAGCTTGACAGCTCTGTGGCTCAGTGGTTCTGTGCATGTGTGTGTGGGGGCGGGGTTTAGAAAAGGGACAATGGCCTCTGCTCACCTTGATGCCAGGCACTTTAGTTTCTCCCTGTATGTCACTGGTGCCTTTCAAGCCACTACTCCTCTGGAGCTCAGAGGGAGTTAGTCTGAGTAGGTAAGTCTGTGTGTGTGTTCTTTAAGAGAAACTGCTTCGGCTCTAGAAGTTTCTTCCACTGACTCAATCCCCACTGGCTTTTGCATCCAGAAGCTGTGGGGACTTATCTTCCTGGCACTAGAATCCTGGTCTTGGGGGTCTGGTGTGGGTCTGGGACTCCTGGCTCCTGAGATATCCCTCCTGAATTTTTATCCACATGGCTGTGAGACCAGCCTTTCCATGTCTGCACCCCTCCTATCAGTCAGAATGGATATTGTTTCTTTAATTCCGTAATTGTCAGACTTGCCTGCATTCGACTCAATTTCATAGTTGTCAGACTTCCATTCAGCTTGATTTCTGACATTTCTAAGTAACGGCTGTTCTACATTTTAGCTGTAATTTTGATAAGGTTGTGCAGAGGCAAGCCATCTCTGCCTACAAGGCCATCTTGACTAGAAGTCTTCCAAATTTTCATAATTTATGAGAACTTATTCCTTGTGAATTTCCCAATGACAATGAAAATCATGGCTACTCTTAATAGAATTTCTACATTCACAGCCTCATGGTATATCTATAGTGTAAACTCCCTCATAATAATGGAATTTACTGATGTAAGAAAAAGACTTCCATGTTCACTGCAGGCACCATTTTGCCATGTGACCTCTCTGATGACAACGGAGGTGACAGCTATAAGAAAAAGATGTCGTACATTCAGAGCACCCATAAAATCTATCTCCTTTGTGAACTCTGATAACAGAGCAGAGGTCATGGTAAAAGATATCCCAATTTCACTGCACCCAAAACACCTTATCCTGTGTGAACACTTCAATTATGAAAAACAGTTATTCACATCAGTTTTTCCACATTAACTGTACTCATAGGGCTTTTCTCCAGAATGAATTCAATAGTGCTGAATAAGGGGTGGGGCTTTATGTAAAACACTTCACTGCACTCTTCAGTTCTTTCTCCAAAGTGAATTCTGATGAATACAAAGAACAGAGCTACTGGTAAAAGATGTTCCACATTGACCGCACTCATAAGGTCTTTCTCCAGTGTGAAGTCTCTGAGGAGAATTAAAGTGGTGTTTCCTCTTAAATGATTTCCCACATTCATTGCACTCATAAGGTTCTACTGCAGTGTGAACTCTCTGATGAGCATGGAGGGCAGAGCTACTGGCAATAGATTCCCCACATTCACTGCATTCATACAGCCTTTCTCCAATGTGAAGTCTCAGATGAATATGAAGAAGACAGCGACTGGTAAACATTTTTCCACATTCCCTGCACTCATATGGCCTCTCTCCACTATGAACTTTCTGATGATAACGGAGTACAGAGTTACGGGTAAAAGATTTCCCACATTCACCACACTCATAAGGCCTTTTCCCAGTGTGCACTCTGATGAACACAGAAGAGCTATTGGTAAAAAATCTCCCACATTCACAACACACAAAACACTGTCTTCCAGTAAGGAATCCATGGTCCTCAACAAGTGTATCATCACAGCCAATGGCTGTCATGCATTCTCTTGGGGTAAAATAATATTTTTTACTTTGAAATGCCATTCCAGTCTTTGAGGTTTTGTTTTCCCTGTACATGGTGTGAGCAATCAGTTGCTCAAAATGTCCCAAGTTGATGAGAAAGCATTTTCCAACCTGAGTAGAGGTACGAGGCTTCCATGATGCATAGAAATTGCATCTCTTTGCAAGTGAGACTCTGTCCACACTGTTTATGAAACAATTCTTTGTTGTGTGCTGCTCCTGATGCTTGTGACACTGTGCACTGAAATGGAATGGCTATGCACATGACCCCCAGTTCAGCAGTGTTGGCTTCTGCTGTTTTGTTTTTTTTTAAAGATTTTTTAAATTTATTTTCTTTTTAGACAGAGGGGAAGGGAGGGAGAAAGAGAGGGAAAGAAACATCATTGTGTGGTTGCCTCTCATGCGCCCCCTACTGGGGACCTGGCCCACAACCCAGGCATGTGCCCTGACTGGGGAATCAAACCCTTTCGTTCACAGGCTCAATCCACTGAGCTACACCAGCCAGGCTGCTGTGTTCTGTGCTAGTCAACCAAGAGGACAAGACAGGTCCACAACTCTCACAGGGGTGACTCTTCTGGGATGACTGAGTGGACTTGGGATTCTTAGCCTGTGACTGTCTTACAGAATATTCTGCTCACTGGGTGCCTCAATGTCCTCTGACCCACAGCAGGAACCCAGTGAAGATATAAGAGCAAAGTTCTCCAGCATCACGATGCAGTACAGGTGTCTCTGAGCTTCATCCAGGAGGGGCCATTCTGTCCTGGAGAGATACACGGTGACATCCTCAAGGGTCACAACAACCTTAGCTGAGTGCCTTGGCAGGTCCGCCGCCATGAGACTCTCTGGGCAGAGGGCGGTGGAGATGGGTGGGAGCAGTGGGGTAGGAGGGTATCCCTGGTATTAAGGTTACTGTTCCAACCCTGATGCCAGACACGCAGGTAGTATACTTGGCCTCACACTTTCCGTGGGGAGCAGCATACTGGCGCCTTCTCCATTCCATTCTGTGGCCACAAGGCCCTGATGGGGTAATAACAAAACTGAGAGAAGAGGAAATGCCCATGTGTCTGTTTGCCTGTATCTGTATCTCTCTCTCTCTCTCTCTCTCTCTCTCAAAGCAATTAAAAGTGTCCTCAGGTGAGGATAAAGCAAAAATAACAAAAATAAAACAAAGGCCATAACAAGAATAAAGACAGTCACTACGTAATACCAAAGGGATCAAATCCAACAAGAGGATATAACCCTTGTAAACATTTACGCAGACCCAACATAGGAGCACCTAAGTCCATAAGTAAAATCTTGGTGGACATTAAGGGAGAGATCCACAGCAATACAAAGCAGGGGACACTAATACCCCACTGATGTCAATGGATAGATCCAGGCAGAAAATCAGCAGGAGCAGTAGCCTTAAATGACACATTAGACCAGACGAATTTAATTAGTATTTTTAGAACATTTTACTCCAAAGCAGAAGAACATACAGTCTTTTCAAGAGCACAGATAGACTGAATGTTAGGACACACACTAAGTTATCAGTGAATTTAAGAAGACTGACATTATATCAAGCATTTTCTCCAATCACAATGGTAAAAACTAAAAACCGATTACAAGAAGAAAACTAAAAAAAACACAAACACATGGAGGCTAAATAACATAGATATAAACCATAAATGAGTTAACAAAGAGATCGAGGAAGAAATCAAAAGATACCTTGAGGGAAAAAAAATGAAAACACAGTGACACAAAATCTGTGGGACACAGCCAAAACAGCCCTGAAAGGGAAATTCATAGCATTACAGGCCTACCTCAAGACAAAAAGAAAAATCTCAAATAAACAACCTAACCTTACATATAAAAAACTACAAAAAGAACAATAAACAAAGCCCAAAGCGAACAGAAGAAAGGAAATAACAAAGATCAAAGCAGAAATAAACAAAATTTACCAAACATACAGTAAGAAATGAATAGCTGTTCTTCTCAAACTATTCCAAAAAAACTGAAGAGAAGGGATGGCACTTCATTTGATTTTCATTTCATTTCACCATTTCATTTTATCATTTCATTTCTTCATTTAATTTCATTTCATCATTCCATTTCATGTCATTTCATCATTTCATCTTACTTCATTACATCATTTCATTTCACATTTCATCATTTCATCTCATTTTATAATTTCATTTCATATCATTTCAACATTCTATCTCAACTCATTTCATCATTTCATCTCACCTCATCTCATCATTTCATTTCATATCATATCATCACTTCATCTCATTTCATACCACTATTTTATATCATCATATTATCTCATCATTTCAACTCATTTCATCTCATCTCATTTCATCTTATCATTTTATTTCATTTCATCTCATCCTTTCACCATTTCATCTCATTTCATTAGACCTAATTTCATTTTACTTCATTTAATCATTTCATCTCATCTCACTATTTCATTTCAAATCCTCATTTTAATTTCATACATTTCATTTCATCATTTCATGTCATCATTTCATTCACCTCTTCATTTCATGTCATTTCATCTCAAGATTTCGTCTCATTATTTCATCTCATCATCAGTTCATCTCAGTACTTCATTTCGTTGCATCATTTCATCACTTGTTTTTTATATTGTTGACACTATTACAGACAACCCCCATTATTTTATGAAGTTGTGCTTACCCTGATTCCAAAACCAGACAACACTACAAAAAAAGAAAATGATAGTACAATATTTTTTTTTCTTTTTTATTGTTAGATGAAGGAAGGGAGGGAGAAAGAGAGGGAGAGAAATATCAATGTGTGGTTGCCTCTAACATGCCCCTTACTGGAGACCTGGCCCGCAACCCAGGCATTTGCCCTGACTGGGGAATTGAACCAGTGACCCTTTGATTCACAGGCCAATGCTTAATCCCCTGACCTATCCCAGCCATGGCACCAACGTTTCTTATGAACAAAGATATAAAATTCCTCAACAAAATAGTAAACTAAATTCAGCAATACATTAAAAAGATTATACACATGATAATGTGGGATTTATTCCTTGGATATAAACTAAAAATGTCGTTATTTTCAGATGACATGATACTATATACAGAGAACCCCAAATATTCCACCAAGGAAACTATTAGAACTGATGAGTGAATTCAGTCGAACTTCAGGGCACACAATTAATATTCAGAAACTGGTTGATTTTTATACACCAATAATAAACTATCAGGAAGAGAAATTGAGAAAAAATCCCACTTATAATTGTCCCAAAATATAAAATATTGAGAATTAATTTAACTAAGGAGGTAAATGGCCTGTATTCAGTAAACTGAAGATGTTAAAAATAGAAACTGAAGAAGATACAAATAAATGAAAGCATATACTATGTTCATGGATAAGAAGAATTAACATTGTTAAAATGTCCGTACTACCCAAAGCAAACTATAGCTTCAGGGCAATCCCTATCAAATTACCAACGGCATATTTCACAGAACTAGAATAATCCTAAATTTAAAAAAAAATTATATTCTACTGATTATGCTATTATAACTGTCCCAATTTTTCCACCTTTGCCCTTCTCCACCCAGCCCTCGCACACTCCCTCAGGTAATCCACAAACTGCGGTCCATGTCCATGCATCATGTATATGTGTTCTTTGGCTACTCTATTTCTGATGCTGCACTTTACGTTCCCATGACTGTTCTGTAACTACCAATTTGTACTTCCTGATCCCTTCACTGTTTTCACTCATCCCCTCTACCACCTCCCATCTGACAACCATCAAACAGTTCTTTGTATCTATGATTCTGTTTCTGTTGTTTTTTAAATTATTTTTTAAGATGCCATTGTTGATAGATATGCATCTGTCACCATTGTACTGTTCATATATTTTACTTCTTCTGAAAGAAGATCCTTCAACATTTCATATAATGCTAGTTTGGTAGTGATATACTCCTTTAGTTTTTCATTATCTGGGAAGCTCTCTATCTGTCCTTCAGTTCTAATTGATAGCTTTGTTGGATAGAGTAATCTTGGTTGTAGGTCCTTGCTTTTCATCACTTTGATTTTTCTTGCCAATTCCCTCTAGCCTGCAAAGTTTCTTTTGGGAAATCAGCTGACAGTTTTATGAGGGCTCCCTTGTAGGTAACGAACTGCTTTTCTCTTGCTGCTTTAAAGATTCTCTCTTTGTCTTTAACCTTTGGCATAAGTAAAATGTAAATGCATTTTACCTTTAACCTTGGAATGGGTCCCTTTGGGTTCACCTTGATTAGGACTCTCTGTGCTTCCTTGACTTGTATGTATCCCTTCACCAAATTAGGGAAGTTTTGTCATTGTTTTTTCAAGTAGGTTTCCAGTTTCTTGCTCTTCTCCTTTCAGGAATCCCAGGATGTGAATGTTGGTATGCTGGAAGTTGTCCCAGAGGCTCCTTACACTATCTTCACTTTGGGGGAGGATTTTTTTTTTTTCAGTCCTGATTGGGTGTATTTTGCTTTCTTATATTTCAAACTGCTGATACAATTCTTGGCTTCATCCACTCTACCGTTGATTCCCTATAAACTGTTCTTAATTTTAATTAGTGTATCTTTCATTTCTGACTGGTTCTTCTTTGTGGTTTCCATGCCTTTTTTAATGCTCTTGAAGTGCTAAGTTCACTGGGCACCCTTATAACCAGTGTTTTGAACTGCACATATAGTAGCTTGCTTATGTCCATTTTGTTTAGTTCTTTTCTGGAGTTTTGTTCTGTTCTTTCATTTGGGCCATGTTTCTTTGTTTCCTCATTTGGCAGCCTCCCTGGGTTTGTTTCCCTATATTAAGTAGAGCTGCTACGTCTCCCAGAGTTGGTACAGTGGCCTAATGAAGCTGATGTCCTGTAAGGTTCCATGGCACAGCTTCCTCTCTTACCCAGGTTGGGAACTCAAGGTGCACTCTGTGGGCTGTGTACACCCTCTTCTTTATCTGAGCCTTAACTGCTATTGCCACATCTAAGGTCAGACCCTGCCTGTGTTCTGTCCAAGGTCACACAGCATAAGCTACAAAGGAATCTGCAGATGGCTGCTACTTGTGCTGGGCTTAGAGGTACCCAGGCAAGGTCAAGCTGTGAACCAAAGCCGGTTGCTGCTAGTGCCAGGCCTGGGGCAACTTAGTGAGGGGATGGGGCTTCGCTGATGCCAGGTGCTGCTTGTCTGAGATAATTTAGGAAAATCTAAAGCATGGGCCAAGAAAAGCCATTCATATGGAAAAACCACTGGAATAGCCTATGTTGGCCCAAAAGTTGGGTGGCGCAAAGCCTCAAGGAATCACCAGGATGAGGCAGAGTGTGAACCAGGTTGATGGAGTCTCAGATATGGCACCTACCTGTCAGCTCTGTGGCTCTGGGTGGGCAGGGCTCGGAAAAGGAACAGTGGCCTCTGCCAGCACTTCTGTCTGGGAGAAAGCTGCCCTCAAACCTCTCACCCAAATGCTGGACAATTCAGTTTATCCCCGTATGTCTCTGATGCCTTTCAATCTGCTGCTCCCATGCTGGGGCAAAGAGCAAGTGAGTGTAAGTCTGTGTGTGGGCCCTTCAAGAACAACTGCCAGGGAGCCCAGCAGTTTCCAGCTTCCACAACCTCAATCCCTGCTCATTTTTACAGCCAGACGTTATGGTATCTTCTCTTCCTGGCACTGGAACCCTGGGGCTGGGGGACCTGGTGTGGGGTTCAGACCTTTCACTCCTGAGATATCCCTCCCAATTTTTATCCACTACACGTGGGTGTGGGACCAGCCCGTTCTGCCTGTCCGCCCCTCCTACCAATCATGATATAGTTTCTTCTTTACTCCGTAGTTGTAGGACTTCTGTTCAGCTCAATTTCTGATAGTTCTGAACGATGGTTGTTCTACACTTCAGTTGTAGTTCTGAGGTGGTTGTGCAAGGAGATGAGCTGTGTTTACCTACATGAACGCCTTGACCCCTCTTCAATAATCCAAAAATTTATATAGAACCTCAAAAGATCCCAAACAGCCAAAGCAATCATGAGTAAGAAAAACAGAACTGGAGGTATAGATATAGATGTACCAGAAATAACCCAAGTAAACCCAAATCTCTATGACCAATTAATCTATGACAAAGGAGTTTAAAGACAGTCTCTTCAATAAATAGTGCTGAAAAAATTGGAGAGATACATGCAAAAAAAAAAAAAAAGAAACGACTACTGTTTACACCATATACAAGAATAAACTTAAAATGGATTAATGGCTTAAATGTAAAGCGCAAAACTATAAAAGTTCTAGAACTGCTCTTAGGAATTTTGCATTTTTGTGCATGAGAAATATGACATTGCTCTTAGCAATTTTTTTTTTTAAATTATGTCTCCCTGGGCGAGGGAAACAAAACCAAAAAATAAACAAATGGGACTACATCAAACTAAAAAGTTTTTGCCCAACAAAGGAAACCATCGGTAAAATGAAAAGACAACCTACTGAATGGAAGATATTTGCCAAAGATATATTTGATAAGAGGTTAATATCCAAAATATATAAAGAACTCACACGACTCAACACAAAAAAACCCAGAATCCAATTAAAAAATAGGCAGAGGACCTGAACAGACATTTCTTCAAAGAGAACATACAGATGGCCAATAGACATATGAAAAGATGCTCAATCAATACATCAACAAAGAACAAGCGTTAGAGATGATGTGGAGAAAATGGAACCCTCATGCACTGTTGATGAGATTGCAAACTGTTGAAGCCACTATGGAAAACATATGGAGATTCTTAAAAAAATTAAAAATAGAACTACCATATGACTCAGCAATGCAACTTCTGTGGATTTATCCAAGGAAATCCAAAACACTAATTTAAAAAGATATACATATCCCTATGTTCATTGCAACATTATTTACAATAGCCAAGATGTGAAAGCAAACTAAGTGTCCACTGACAGACTAATACATAATGACATTGTGATACATACATGGCAATACAGTGGAATATTACTTGGTCATGAAAAAAGAAGCCTTACCATTTGCAACAACATAATACCCTAGAGAATATTATGCTAAGTGAAATAAGTCAGCAAAAAGACAAATACCTGTACGTGGAATCTAAAAAAACAAAATAAACAAACAAAAGAGAAACGAACTCACAGATACAGAAAATAAATTGATGACTGATAGATGGGAGAGGGTTTGGGGGCTGGGTGAAAAAGGTGAAGGGATTTAAGAAGTACAAATTGGCAGTTACAAAAGAGCCACTTGCATGTAAAGTATAGCATAAGGAATGTAGTCAATACTATTGTAATAACTATGTATGTTGTTAGGTGGTTACTAGGCTTATGGGGGATCACTTCATAAGTTATGTAAATGTCTACCCATATGCTGAATACCTGAAACTAATATAATATTGAATGTCAATGTAATTGAAAAAATTTTTAATTTAGGATCTGGAAATAAATAAAGCTCAATATTTTACCAGCTATCCAATTAAAAATAGCAACGAAAGACATGGACAGATAATTCATGTAAGAATACAGATGGCAAATAAACACCCAAAAGATGCTGAGCACCATTAATCAGTAAGGAGATGCAAACCAAAGCCAAAATGAGATACCACTACATACAAAAAAGAATGCCTAAACTTCAAAAGACTGACCATACCAAGTGCAGGTGAGTATCTGAAGAACGTGGAACTCTCATATCCTGCTGAGAATGTAAAATAAACCAATCACTTTGAAAACAGTCTGGCATTTTCTTAAAAAGTTAAACACACACTTATCCAGTGGACCCAGACATTCTACTCCTAGGTAATTATGCAAAATAAATAAAAGCATTTGCCCACATAAAGACTTGTTCATGAATGTTCACACTTTATCTGTAACAGCCAAAATAACCCAAAAATCCACCAGCAGGTGAATGGATAAATTAACTGTACTACTCAAGGAATGACTAATACATGCAGAAACATAGATGAATCTCAGGATACTTATGATGAATGAAAGCCAGACCTCCCCCCACAAAAAAGTATATACTCTATGATTCCATTTATATTACTACAATATAGTGATTTATAAGCAGAAATATATACTCGGTCTTCATCCTCATTTTTTGACACAGAGTTCCTAAAAACCCTGGATTTTATTATTCCCAACTTGGAATTGTGACTAAGAGCTATAATTTTGACAGTCGTAACAATTTCCTGTTTATCTCACATAAGTATATTAATGAGGTGACTTTTGAAAGGCTCTGAGGATGGGGGCTGGTGCCAGAGGAACCAGCCATGTGATAAGAGGGTCGGACTATCCAGCCCACCCATCCCCACCTCAAGGGAGGCGAGAAGCCCTGGAGATTAAGTTAGTCACCAATGGTCAATGATTTAGTCAATCATGCCTATGCAATGAAACCTCCATAAAAGCCCAAAAGAATGGGTTCTGAGAGCTTCCAGGTTGTCCTCACACCAGAGGGGCGGTGCACCCAAAACTCCATGAGGACAAAAGCTCCATCTTAGGGACCCTGCCATATGTCATCCTATAGGTACGCTTCATCTGGCTGTTCCCTTTAACATCCTTTGTAATAAACTGGTAATCTAGTAAGTAAACTGGTTTCCTCAGTTCTGTGAGCCACACAAACTAATTAATCAAACCACTGTAGGGTGTCACAGGAACCTCTCAAATGAAGTTGAGTGGGGCAGGTGGCAGTCTTGTGAAACAAAAGCCCTACCTGATGGATCTGATACTATCTCCAGGTAGATAAATGTCAGAACTCAGTGGACTGCAGGACACTCAAGCAACTGCCAAATTGCTTGATGTATAGAAATCTCACACATGTAATATCAGAAGAGAGGTAGTGTTGTAGTTAAGTATTGAGAGTACAGGAGACCCACAGAGGAGTATTTTTCCTTAACAGTAAGATTCTGGGAGACGTAAACTAGTCTGTAGTGATAGAGAGCAGATCAATGGTTAACTGCAGGTTGGGGGACCCGTGGGGGACGGATGACAAAGAGTCATGAGGAAGTTTGTGTGTAATGATGTGTTCACTATTTTGTTTGTGGTCATGGTCTTATGGATATATACATATGTCAGAACTTAGACTGTATATTTTAAATGGTCAGAATATATTGTATGTTAATTATGCCTCAATAAATCTGTTTAAAAATGGATCAGTGGGGGTAGGTGAGAGATAACAGCAGAAGATAAATTGGGAGGTCACTGAACATTTATTTACTATTTATATTCTAACATCATGGTCAAGTAGAAATAACTGAATTGTTGTTAGTCACTAAATATCACAACAGAAAAAACAGATATAAAAAATAAATTTAGAAACCATACAGACACAGCTCCAAAACAGTATTTCCAAAGGCCACAATTAATGGCATTAGTAAAAACAGCAAGCTGAAATGCAACTAAATTCTTTAAAAAGGTTTTCCTCCTTTCATCTGGAGGTTGAAACACAATTCCTTCACCTGGAGTTTGTCCCCACCAACCTAATCAGAGAGGGTCCCACTTTAAAAAGTCAGAACACACACAGGTCTTCTTCAAGAGGACTGGCACTATGGCACAGCAGCCACACAAGCCCACAGGGAAGTGACCAGAGTGATAAGCAGAAGCCCCAAGTTCTTCAAGAGCTGAGCCCTGGGGAGGTCATTTAATCCCACTTAACCTCAGTCTTTATTTAAAACATGGAAGCAATAGTATCTGTCTGCTTACCTTGAAGTACTGTGATGAGATGATACACTTGAAAGCCATAGAGTGGAACACAAACACTAGACATTATACCTATGAAAAAATACTTACTTGATAAAAAATTTCACTACTTCCCTTTTCACTTTAATTAGATAAGATGGAGAAGCCAGCTATCAGAACCGCAATCAGCCTATAATCACACTGTGATCAATATGAAAAGCTCATAAGCTGTTTACTACATTAATAGTACTTATCATTTATAATCTATACTATTCATTAATGTCATTTTAAATAAAACAAAAAATGTTAGCTCCTTATTCAAAGTACAATGAACATATGACTTACATTTTATAAGCAAAACCAACCTTAGAATTAACCTAACTCTGCATATTTTAATATAAAATACATCAATAAACACTCAAAAGCTAAAACCTCAAAAGTATTTTAACACTTACTAAGGAGATATGACTTTCTGAAAAACACTGACCTCAAAGAAGTTGAAAAAATTTGAAAACAATTTTTTAGGTACTCAGAATCTACCTGTTATGACCTATGACCTCAAGTTTTCATTCTTAACAATCTTTAGTTTTTGTTTCTAATTATTTAGTTAACCACAAATTAAAACTTTTTTCAAAAACGAGTTAGCATTCTTTCTTTTCGTTAAAGAAAGATATAGCACATATTTTTTTCTCTTACTCTTTTATCTCAATTATTTGAGAATAACATTCACCAAATTAACAAGAAAAATCCAAAATGCATTAAAAATAAATTTAAGTTCCTAGAGAAAATAACAGATTATAAGATACAAAATTAAATGTTTGGTCCAGTGTGTAAAGAAACCACTGTTACCAAAAGCAAGCCAAACAATATGAAATTACCACTTTTGTTGGTCAAAACTAGCCGAATTTTGTCAATTTCACATGCATAAATAAAACAAGATACAGTCTAAACAGGAGTAAAGCTGTAGCATACATGCGACTAAACTTGAGTTTCTGTGTTTTTAGAAACAAAAAGCATCATGACAGCAGTATTTCTGACAACTAGAAAATGTGTTCATGAAAGTTAAATGGTTATTTGAGTTAACTATTCCCAATTGTTTGAGCCTTGAAAGCGGGAGAGGAATACTAAATGGTAAACTATCTCAAATTTGCAACTTATATACTTAATTTCAAATTATCAAGTCTAGCATCCTATCAACTCCATCCTTCTAAACACATCCAACAATAAATCATGATCACCATCAAAAAGGATCAGTCAGGGTTTCCAGGTAACTTTATAGAAAATCACCAAAGAAACAAAATCATAAAGCTAATATTGGTACACCAGTTTAAAGATGATAAATAAGAACATTTTACATATATGAGCATTTTATATACATTATGTCAGTTACATTCCACTACAACTTTACAGGTTGGTATTGCCCCCACTTAACAGATACAGAAATCAGGGCTCAAAAAGTAACTCATCCAAAATGACATGATTATGAAGTATAAGAACTTAAATTCAAAACCAGTTCAGTCAGAAGTCGCAGTTTTTTTTTTGGGGGGGGTAGTTTCTGAGCTATAATCGACATAATATTATATCAGTTTCAGGTGTACAACATGATTCAATATTTGTATATACAGTTGATCCCTGAACATGGGCATAGGGGTGCTAACTATCCCCCATAGTAAAAAAATCTATGTATAACTTAAGTCAGTTCTCTGCATACCCAGATTTCCAATTACTATGGAAAATACATTTGCCCCTTGAATGTGTGTTTCTATGTATAAGTGAATCTGTGCAGTTCAAACCCACATTGTAAGGGTCAACTGTATTGTGAAATGATAACCACAATTAAAGTCTAGATAACATCCATCACCATACATGGTTACTAAAAATATTTTTCTTGTGATGAGGACTTTAGGGTCTACTCTCTTAGCAACTTTCAAAAATGCAATATACAGTATCATTAACTTTGGTCACCATGCTGTGCATCATATCCTCAGGACTTAATTATGTTATAACTGAAATTTGTATGTTTTGACCCACTTCACCCATTTCTCCCACCCCTTACCCACCACCTCTGGCAACCACCAATCTGTCTTCTGTTATCTATGAACTTGGTTTTTGTTGTTGTTCTTAATTGCTGTTTTTAAATTGTAAATTTAAATGAGATCAATCAGTTTGTCTTTTTCTGTCTGACTTATTTCACTTAGCATGATGCCCTCAAGGTCCATCCATGTTGCCACAAATGACAAGATTTCATTCTTTGTTGGTTAAATAGTATTCCATCATATATATACCACATTTTCTTTATTCATTCACCTATCGATGGGCACTTAGGTTGTTTTCGTTATCTTGAGTATTGAAAATAACAATGAAATGAACGTGGGAATGCATATACCTTCAAGTTTGTGTTTTCCTTTTCTTCAAATACCCAGAAGTGGGACTGCTGGATCATACAGTAATGCTATTTTTAATTTTTTTGAGGTACCTCCATACTGTTTTCCACAGTGGCTGCAACGTTTTACATTCCCACCAGCAGGGCACAAATGTTCCTTTTACTCTGCGTCCTCGCCAACACTTGTTAATTTTTGTCTTTGATAACAGTCATTTTAACAGATGTGAGCTGGTATCTCATTTTGTTTTTCATTTGCATTGCCCTGATGATTAGTGATACTGAGTATCTTTTCAGGTATCTGTTGACCATCTGTATGTCTTCTTTGGAAAAAATTTAGATCCTCTATTTAGATCCTCTATCCATTTTTAAAGCATATTGTCGGGATATTTTGCTATTGAGTTGTATGAGTTCTTTATATGTTTTTTTCATACTAACCCCTTATCAGATATGTGATTTGAAAATACTTCCTCCCACTTAATAGGTTGTCTTTTCATTTTGTTGATGGTTTCCTTTACTGTGCTAAAGCTTTTAATTTGATGTAGTCCCACTTGTTTATTTTTGCTTTGGTTGCCTTTGCTCTGGACAAATGCAAAATTTTATCTCCAAGACCAATGTCAAGAAGCTTTCTACCTATGTTCCTTCTAGGAGTTTTATGGTTCAGATAGTTCACGCAAGTCTTTCATCCATTTTGAGTTAATTTTGGAGTATGCTATAAGATAGTAGCTTAGTTTCATTCTTTTGCATGGAGCTGTCCAGTTTTCCCAGTATCATTTATTGAAGAAGCTATCCTTTTCCCCACTACGTGTTCTTGGTTCTTTTGTTGTAAATTAAGTGACCGTGTAAGTGTGGATTTATTTCTGGACTCTATTCCGTTCCACTTATTCTTTGAGTCAGTTTTTAAGTCAACACTGTACTGTTTGATTACTATAGTCTTATAGTAATATAGTTCCTGTTTGGTTTTTGTTTTTGTTTTTTTCAGGAGTCTTTGGCTACTTGGAGTCTCTTGTTCCATACAAATTTTAGGAATTTTTTTTTTTTGCTTTATTTTTGTGAAAAATGCCATTGGAATAATTTTTCCAATCCAATTCAAAACCGGTTCTCTCAGATGCCAGTCTTTTAATGTTTCTCCAACAAAGATCCTCTATTAACATCACCATCTGAGCATCCTTTGCCTGTGGGCTGCCCTAGTATTGTTTCTATAGTTTTCAGCAGCTCGTCGAGATTACAACCTTCCATAAGGTATAAACTTCCAGTTATAAAATAAATAAGCACTAGGAATGTAATGTAGAAAATGACTAAAGCTAACACTGTTGTATGATACATAGGAAAGTTGTTGGGAGAATAAATCCTAAAAGCTCACAAGAAGAAATTTTTTTTTCCTTTTTTCTTCTTTATTTTTATTACCTCTATATGAGAAGACAGATGTTAGCTGAATCTATTATGATAATCATTTTACAATACATGTAAATAATCATTCATACTGTAAAACTTAATCTTATATAGTGATGTAATGATGTATATCAATTATTTCTCAATATAATGGGAAATAAGGATTAATGTCTTCCTTTTACAAATGAGGGAAACAACGATCAAGGATTTAAGTAGGTTTTGCTCAAAAGCAAGAAGACTGTATGTTTTCAGTATGTGAACCCAAGATTTTCTAGTAACTGCTAAATTTACACTGCGCCCACTATACCACTGTACCATACCGAATATGCAGCACCAACTGATAGGGCCACTAATATGCAATTAAAGTAGAAATGTATAGTTATTAAATTATATATTTGTATAAATTTGTAAGCATTCTACCTATGCTGGAAAACTATTCTATTGCATGAGACTTAGAAAATGATTCCAGCAAACCAACCAGAGACACTATCTTGTCAAATAACCATTCCAGGCAATTGGGAATAGGACTTGAAATTTCCTCAGTTCTATCCTGCCAACCGTCATAAAACTGAGCAAGTATGTGAAAATTATGAGCAGTAGGAGAAATCAATAAGCATATTATTATATAAAACATATCAATGCATTCTAAGATACAGACAGCAGACAAACAAAAACAATCTGAACTCATCCAAAGCCAAATGATAGTAGTAATAGATTTAGCAAATAATTCGTTTGCTCTCTTAGGTTTAACGAGGAGATCTTGATGTTGTTTCAGGTAGCCTCTTTCTTTATATTAAAAAAGAACTATTTAATAAAGTTTTAATGCATAACTTTTCAGAACTACACAGGGATGTTTGTATATATTAGTAGAAAGAAAATGCTGAAATAAAACTCTCCCAACAGATTATGCAGACTTTTACTTTAAAGAAAACAGTAATTTAAAACCACAAGTGATATAAATATTGCTTCGGTTTTTAAGATTTTCAGATCATAACCACAAAAACCAAACAAAATACAGATGTTGTCTACTGGCACTGAACATCTATTCCCACCTCCTCCTAGTTTCTCCTCTAGATCACAGAGGCTACAAGGCGAAACTACATCTCACTTCCTTTGCTATGGGAATTCTGAACTTGATTTCTCTTCTTTCCTTACCTAAATGCCTTTTATTTCTTTTTCTGGCTTTACTGCACTGACTAGGACAATTCTCAACAGGAATGGTGAGTTACCACCCTTCACTGTTCCTAAGGTTAGGCAAAAGCATTTAGGTCTTTCACGAATAATTATAGTATAGCTATAATATTTTCATACATACCTTTTATCAAATTAGTAAGTTCCTGCTCCCTTCTAATTTTATTTTTCTGAGTTTTTATGAGTGGATGATGAATATTGTTAAATGTTTTTTTCTACATCTATTGTGATGATCATATGGGTTTTGAAAATTTGATTGTTTAGTTGTTGCTACTGTGAGCTGTGTTGATTTATTTCCAAATGCAGAACCAAACTGCATCGCTGGAATAAACTACACTTTGGTATGACATATTATCCTTTTTCTCTCTTTGTTTTAAGATTTTTTATTTTATTATTTTTAGACAGAGGGGAAGGGAGGGAGAAAGAGAGGGAGAGAAATATCAATGTCTGGTTCCTCTCACACACCCCCTATTGGGGACCTGGACCACAACCCAGGCATGTGCCCTGACTGGGGAATTGAACCAGCGACCCTCTGGTTCACAGGTCGACGCTCAAGCCACTGAGCTACACCAGCCAGGGCTATTATCCTTTTTATATAAACTCTATTCAATTTTTCTAATATTTTGTTGAGAAATATCTTTGTTTTTTGTATCAGAGTCATACTGGCCTCATAAATTAGTTTTGCCTTTCTATTTTCTGAAGAGTTTGTATATAATTGGTACTATTATTTCTTATTAGGTTGGTAGAATTCACCAGTGAGTCCTTCTGGACTTGGGAGGTACTTTTCAGAAGCATTTTTAACTACAAATTCAATTTGAGTAAGGTGGTAGTTGTATCTTTGATGGAATTTGTCTATTCAGCTAAGCTATAATATAATAGTCCCTTACCTTCCTTTTAATATCTGTAGGGTTTATACTGATGGTCCCTCTTTTCTGATACTAGAAATTTCTGCTCTTTCTTCCCTTTTTCCCAATTAGTGTGACTACAGATTTATCAATTTTTGTATATATTAGAAGACAGAAAGAAGCAGTTTCTGACTTCACTGATTTTTTTTGTTTTCTTGTTTTCTATTTCAATGATTTCTGTTTTTTTATTATTTTCTTCTTCTGCTTATTCTGGGTTTAATTTGCTCTGTCTTCTAATTTCTTAAGGTGAAACTTTATTCTTTTAAAACCTCTGTTTTCTAAGCCTTTAACCCTGTAAATTTCCCCTTGAAGTACTGCTTAAGGTGTATCCCATAAATTTTGATATGTTATATTTTCATCTTCATTCAGTTCAAAATATTTTCTAATTTCCTTTTAGACCTCCTTTTTGACCCATGGTATTTTCAGAATGTTATATTTAATTTCAAAATATTTGGAGATTTCCCAGTTATCTGATAGTAATTTCTTGCTTACCATATTTTGTTGTGTATAGTGCGCTCCCATGTATAATGTGCTCCTACATTTTTGGCCCAACCTTTCAGAAAAAAAACTTTCACTTTAATTTTTTAATTCAGTTTTTTATTTATTTATACTTAGAAACAAAACCAGTTATTGTATTCCAGGGTATTACTTTGTATAAGGATATCGTTATTGTTTTCTCAAGTTACACTTTTAATGCATAAGCATAAATAAAAGAATTAAAAGCATTTATATAGATAGGGAACTAGTACTACCCATGTATAACGCGCATCCTTATTTTTCCCTCAAAAATTTGTGCGAAAAGGTGTGCATTACACATGGCAAGATATGGTAATTCCATTGCAGTCAAAGAATACAGACATATTCCTGAAAAACTATCTGCAAATTAAAAGTATGAGAATAAAATTCACTTTTCCAACAGAAAATGAATAGAATGACATTCCCAAGGTCAAGCTGAGACAGGATTTGAGATCAAGTCTTCTAGCATCCTTTCCTCTAAGCAGGGGTGTCCAACCTGAGGCCATGTGTCCCAAGATGGTTATGAATGCAGCCCAACACAAAATCATAAATTTACTTAAAACATGATGAGATTTGTGTGTGTGTGTGTGATTACATGTTGCAATGTATTTAATGCGTGGTCCAAGGCTACTCTTCTTCCAGTGTGGCCCAGAGACTCCAAAAGGTTGGACACCCCTGCAAGGATATTAAAAGAATATGTTCCCTCTCAATATCCATTTCAAAACCAAAGCCCTGTTATTCTCCCTCTACACTTGCGGGGGGGAGCGGGGGGGAAGGGAAAAAAGGACACGTCCACATACATCATCTCATTTCACTTTTACAACTCTATAAAACATTAAAGGCAAATGATGGCATTTTATACATGAGGAAAGTGAAGCTCTAAGGAATAACTTTGTCTGAATAGTCTGCTACATCTTACTACTCTTCCATTATCCCTCAAAGACAGAGCAGAACAGATAATTTAAATCCTTAAATAATTCAAAATCTCATATTAGCAACTGTTGGAATCACCACAACTTCAGTTCAGAGTAAGATATACTAAAAACTGATTAGTCTCAAGTTTTATCATCTTGACTTCTCTTACCAATTCATTATTAACAAGGTTCAGAGAATAAAGAACTGGTTAAATCTCAGGAAGTAAAAAGTACATAGGCAAAATATATAGGGAGGAAAATAAGACCCCAATTTATTAAACTACATAGCTATGGTTGATATTCACATAAAAATTAATATTAAAAGAATATCATATTTTGATATATCAAATTTTCTTTCAAATTCTTATTACTGATTAGGATTCAAAGGTCTAAAGTATTCTCTTAATATTTCTATATCAAAATATATTAACATTTAATACTTTTAAATGTTAATATATTTTTGTCTATTTTATTTCTAATTAAAAGTCTAAACTATAACATAATTTAAATTAAATGGCTTTAAGGGTAAAAGGCACACACACTCTTACCGTGTCAGTGTTGACTTAGGTGTTGTAGAAATTTCCCTCAGGCAGCATCACCACTTTGGCTCAGATATCAGTAGTAACAGCAAATCAAAATTAAAACTAAAAAGAAAAAAGAATTAAATACTGGCAAGCAAAATGCATTCAAGTCTTCAAGAAATTCTTAAATTGAAATTTCACATTTCGACAATTTCATCGAGAGCTCTAATCACAGAAGTAGTTTTTTTCCAATTAAAGCAAGGAGCTAATGAGGTATGTGAATTCCTATATAATTCCAACTCCCTATCCTGGAGTAAGCTCCGGAATTAACTTCAGCAAATCATAGTAAATAATAGCCAAAGGGCAGAAAAATAAAAAGCCAAGTATATTATAAGTTTATTCAACTGATATACTCAATTCATTTACCAGCAACAACACATATTTTAGGTTTTGTTATTGACCACAATGCAGTGATTCTTCACACAAGAACTCTATGAGATATGAACATTTGTATTAATTTCACACAAAAATATTTAAATTCAATAAAAATCTTGGTAATCACTATAAACATATTTTTATTGACTGATTGTTGTTCTATTACAGATGTCCCAATTTTCTCTGGTTGCTCTCCCCTGCCTTGCCCAACCCCCACTCCCAGTCAATCCCCACCCTGTTGTCCATGCCCATGGGTCACTGATGTCTGTTCGTTGATTAGACCCTTCCCCTTCTTTCCCCCACTATGTGTCCCACAGGTTTGGAGCTGTTGTGTGTTCATTTTCTTGTTTCCAGAAATGTTTTGATTTCTTCCTTGATCTCATTATTAACCCACTCATTATTTAACAGCATGCTATTCAGTCTCCGTGAATTTGAAGGTTTTTGAGTTTTTCCTTGGGGTTGGTTTCTAGTTTCAAGCCATTATTATCTGAGAAGATGCTCAATATGATTTCAATTTTCCTGAATTTCTTGAGGCTTGTTTTGTGACCTACCATGTGGTCTATCTTTGAAAATGTTCCCTATGCATTTGAGAAGAATGTGTATTTTGTTTCTTTAGGGTGAAAGGTTCTATATATATCAATTAAGTCCATTTGCTCTAGAGTGTTGTTCAATGCCACAATATCCTAGTTGATTCTTTGTTTGGAAGATCTATTCATTGTTGACAATGGGGTGTTAAAAATCCCCTACTATGAGTGTGTTGCTGTCAATACCTTTCTTGAAGTCCTCCAAGATTTTCCTTATATACTTGGGTGCTCCTATGTTGGGTGTATATATGTATACAAGGGTTATATCTTCTTGATGGATTATTCCCTTAAGTATTATGAAGTGTCGTTCTGTGTCTCTTTTTATGGCTTTTCTTTTGAAATCTATTTTGTCTGGTAAGAATTGCTACCCCAGCTTTTTTTAATCACTTTTGTTTGCTTGGATTAGTTTTTTTTTCCATCCCTTCACTTTCAGACTTTGTAGATCTTTTGCTGTGACATGGGTCTCTTGTAGACAGCATGTATGCAGGCCCTGTTTTCTTATCCATTCACCTACCCTATGTCTTTTGATTGAAGCATTTAGTACATCTATATTTAAGGTTATTATTGATAGGTACCTCTTCGGTGCCATTTTTCCCTTTGCACCTGTGTTGTTCTCTCCCCCTTTTTCTTCATCTTCTTAAAGCAGTCCCTTAAGCACGTCTTGCAATGCTGGTGTGGTGGAGATACATACTCTTAGCTTTTTTTTTTGTCTGGTAAATTCATTTCACCTTCCGTTTTAAATGAGAGCTTTAAAGGGTACAGCAGTCCTGGTTGCAGGTGTCTGCTTTCCATTACTTGGAATATCTTTTTGCACTCCCTTCCAGCTTGTAGTGTTTCTGTTTAGTAATCAGCTGATAGCCTTATCAGAGCTCCCTTGTATGTTACTAGCTCTTTCTCCTTTTGCTGCCTTTAAGATCTTTGTCTTTAAATTTTGCCATTTTAATTATGATGTGTCTTGGAGTGGGTCTCTTTGGGTTCATTGTGATATGGATCTTCTGTGCTTCTTGGACTTGTGTGACTTTTTCTCTGATCAAATTTGGGACATCTTCTGCTGTAACTTTTTCAAATAGGTTTTCTATCCCTTACACCTATTCCTCTCCTTCTGGTACCCCTATGATACAGATATTATCATGTTTCATGTTGTCCTGTAGCTCCCTTAACCCCTCTTTGTTCTTTCTGACTCTTTTTCATTTTACTGCTCTGTCTGGTAATTTTTTTGTACTTTGTCCTCCAGCTTGCTGATTTGATCCTCCGCTTCATCTGACCTGCTTTTAATTCCTCTACTGTGTTCTTCATTTCAGATATTGTATTCTTCATTTCCTCCTGACTTTTGTTAATAGTTTCTACGTCCTTTTTCATGCTAGTATAGTTCAAAGTAAGTTCCTTATAGTTTTGCTGGAGTTCTTTTTCATTCTCACTAAGCTCACTGAGCCTCTTTATAACCATTATTTTGAACTCAGTGTCTGACAGTTTGCTTGCCTCAATTTCATTTAGCACTCCTTCTGGAGATTCCTCCTTTTCTTTCAATTGGGGGTTGTTTGCTTCCCCATTTTAGGTGACTCCTTGTTTGTTTCTGCTTCTTTGACTGATTGATCTGCTTTGACTCCCTGTCTTCATGGTGTGACCTTCTGTGGTAGGAGACCTGTGGATTCAGTGGTGCAGTGTCCTTGATCTCCTGAACTTT
>PVJD01006470.1:0-97989 GCA_004026545.1 Mormoops blainvillei | reverse complement strand
CTTCATTATTGTAAATAATGCTGCTATGAATATAAGGGTGCAAAGACCCTTTTGAATTGGTGTTTCGGGATTCTTAGGGTATAATCCAAGCAATGGAATCACTGGGTCAAAAGGCAGCTCCATTTTTAGTTTTTAGAGGAAATTCCAGACTGTCTTCCACAGTGACTGTACCAGTCTGCATTCTTACCAACAGTGTACTAGGGTTCCCTTTTCTCCACAACCTCACCAGCACTTGTTGTTTGTTGATTTGTTTATGATGGTCATTCTGACTGGTGTGAAGTAGTATTTCCTTGTGGTTTTAATTTGCATCTCTCTGATGAGTATCCTTTCATATGTCTCTGGGCCCTGTGTATGTCCTCCTTGGAGAAATGTCTATTTGGGTCCCTTGATCATTTTTAAATTGGATTGTTTGTCTTTTTGGTGTAGAGTCCTGTGAGATTCTTGTATATTTTGGAGATCGAACCCTTATCTCAGATATCATTGGCAAAAATGTTTTCCCATCAGTTGATTCCCTTTTCATTTTGCTCATATCTTTCTCTTTTCTTATCTTTTCTTTTTTCTTCCTTTTCCTTCCATTTCATTTTCTAGTAACTTTCCATGGAATATTTCTATCTCTTTTATGTGTATCCTTTTAAGTGTGACATATGAATACTTTCAACATGAGTTCATTTTTCCATAATAAGCAATTATAATATAATTTGGCCTATTTCTATTTTTATCATTTTTCTTTCTATTTTTTATGATTATTTATAATATTTTTATTTGTTCTATACTGATTTAGTTGTTACTATTTTCTTTTTACTTTAAAAGTATATATCCTTTAAATATTTTTACTGAATTTCTTTGCTTTTCAAAAACATTGTCAGAATTATATCCTTTAATTATTAAGAACAAGACTTAGCAGGTTTTTACTATACTGCTTCCGACCATACCTCTTATAAGTCTTCTTTTGATTTTTCTACAGAATGTAAAATAGTAGAGAACCTGATTACTAAAAATACCATAGATACAAGGATCACATTTGTTTTTTTCTTTAATCGTATGCTGTCGGTAGAGTAAACTTAGATTTTTCTATTCCCAGCAGAGCAGCCAGAGTAGAATGTCCTTTTTTTTCTCAGAAGGCTTCCATGCTCTTAATTCACTCAGAGTAAAGCCCTTAGTACTCACAGGGACCACAAAACCCTGCACAATCTGCTTCACATTACCTACCTGACCTCATCTGCTATTCTTTCTATTTCCCATCAGTCAGTCCACTCTAGCCATGTTGGTTTCCTTTGTAGCCCTTTAACACATTAGCCGTACTCCCGCCTTTGGGCTTTCCCTGAGCTCTTTCCTCCATCCGAACCATTCTTCTACCAGATATGTACATGTCTAATTCCCTCACCTCCTTGAAACCTTGGTCAAATGTCACTTTATGATCCTATTTAAAATTTCAGGCCCCAGGACAATAAAATACTCTTATCTTGCTCATTTTTGTTCATCTCCATAACATGTATATTTTTAGTGTATGGTATAATTTATCATATTTGTTGTTTAGTCTCTCCATCCAGTTGAATATACACTTACTGGAAGCAGAGGTTTTGTTTAGTTATCTGTTGTTTCTAAGATTACTAAATGAACTTTAGACTCTCTGCCAGAAATAAAAAAGGACTGCAAGGAGACATTAGTGTTGACTTCAAGAGAATTGAAATGGTGGCTGTAGGGTATGTGATACCCTCACATGTACTCCTTTTCATGACAAATTATCGGTTCCAGTCAAGTTAACACATAGGTTTGCTGTTTGGACAGGTTTCTAGAAGTGCAAAATAGAACTAGAACATTGGCAGTATTGTCTTCACCACAAACTAGATCACCTTCAATTAGGATAAAAGAACTGAACTTCACAAAACAGTCAAAACTATAGACATGGCCCATAAAAAATCATTTATGGTTAAGATCTAAACATGAAAGAATTTTAGTGTGGAGAGAAAGATACAAAATTACATAAATAATGAAAATAATCATTTTCAAACTCACAAATGTATAACAATACTAATCACAGTGTTACTGGGTACAGCAAGGATATGTTGAAAGTTCAGAATAACAAGGAAGATAATATAGATAAAATTAAAATATCATGATTACATACTTAATGCTTACTATTTTCTAATAATTATATTAAGCATTTTACCATATATAAACTCAAAAATCATTCAAATAACCTGTGCATTTGGTGCTTTGATCATATAATCATTACGCAGATGAGAAATTCAGGCTTAGGTTATATTACTTACCCAAAAACATGCAGCTAGCTACTCACCATAGCTGTAGATAGGCTCTCAACTTTAGTTCTACCTTTGACCAAATTCTAGGTTTTTACTTCTACTGTGATACTGCATCTAATCAAATAGATGACTGGAGTTCTATGACAAAATGACAGCAGGCAAAATCTGCAGGAAAGAAAAATAAGATGTTTCTTATTCAACAACTGAAGGGATATGAGGAAGGAAGGAAGAAGAGGAAAAAATTGGAGTACTTCTGGCTAAATCCAATCCATCCAGAATTTATCAGGGAGAATATAGTTCTTGTACAAGAAAAGCATATAGAAAAAAATAACTTTAGAAGAGTTAATTATACCTGAAGTTTGTAGAGGAAAAAAAAGAAAGACAAAACAGTGAAGGAGGAATTCAGAGAATTTATAAGAGGACAGAATCTCTAATCCCAGAGGAAGTTGTGCTCCACCATAGGGACCAAACAGAGGGAATCTGAACAAGAAAACTAGTGTGAAAAAGAGAAAAGGAAGTTAGAGCATGCCATAAAAATACATAAGTATGTTTTGAAACACCCATAAAATAGAAATCTATATTGTAAATAGTGCAAACATGCAAGCATATATTTGAATACAAAGAATAAATTTATTTTCAAACAATATAAAAATATTAATAAAGGCACTGATTTGAACTTTCACACAAGTCAACAGGGGAAACATTCCCTAAATAAGCATGTATGTTTATCACACTAAAGATTGGACATTTAAGGGAAAATGTTCAGAATGTGTAATAGTGCATAGTGAATAGAGAGAATAAACATTAGTAATGCTGAGTTTAATAAAATAAGCACTTGAGTGGAGACTCCAAAGTATTCTTATTTAAACTATAGCCTAAAAATGCATTAAAAAGAAAATAAAAAGAAAAACAAGAACCAGTTAATCAAATGACTTATTTACATGAAATAATAGAGCTGTGAAATAAAATGTGATAAAAGTGTTCAAAAGTGGAATTACTTTTACAGAAAAAAGAAAATTTGGCATCAACATAGTAAACATGAGGAAATTCCTGTAAGACTAAAGGCTACATAAGAAATAAAGAAAACTCCCCTTTCCTTAAAGATGTCAAAACATTTTAATATAATTAAATAAAAGAAGAAGTAATACCAATGTCAATGCAAAATAAAAGCAATATTTATAGTCAGATGTTTTTAATATAGAGAATTTATGGAAAGAAGAAAAATTATTTTAGCTAGAGTTGGGTGGAAGCCAATGTGCAAGGAAGCTAATTCTGACTAGACCAAGTAGAGACAATGAAAGAAAAGATATAAACAAAAGAATGGGAGAAATGTAGTTGTTTTTAATACTTTAAAAAAGATACCAAAATAAGAAATATGTTTAATAAAAATTAGTTATGTATCTATTTAAAAGAAAAAAAATGGCATAGGTCAATGGCAAAATACCAAAGAGAAGACTAAGAAAATGTATAACTTAACAAAAAGCATAAATACTGAAGTGTGAGTAGCATGCTTCCTCCTGGATCTAAGGGCCCATATCTGAATTTTATTTAGGAATTTTGAATAAGAAGGTAAAATCCTTTGGTGCTTTTCTCAGTGGTTTATTGAGAATAAGTAAACCAATAGTATGGTAAGTGGTTTTAAATAAAGACAGTTTAAAAGAAGAAAGAAGTATAAAAGGCTTATGTTTGGAAATGCCAGCTTTTTCTTTAAACCATCTGACTTAACAGAAAAGCTGCTGAAACATCCATTACCTTCATTCATCATACAAAACTGTAATTTATTTTCTCACACATGTGCATGCTAGATGACAGGAATCATGTCTTATTCATCTTTGAGTTATGAGTGTTAGGAACATAGCAAATGCTTTCTAGATGAGTACTGAACTGAACCGGATAGTGCATACCATATATCGATGCAAGTACCATCCTTGTGCTAATTCATGAATGAGAAAGAAATTTAAAATAATTTATGGTCTAAGTTGAGGTTGCTCTTATTTATTCATGTACCAGGGGTTTCCAACCTGTGGCACACTGACCATGTGTGGCTTAGGATGGCTATGAATACAGCCCAACGCAAAGTCATAAATTTACTGAAAACATGAGATTTTTTGTGATTAAGTGTCACAGTGTATTTAATGTGTGGCCTAAGACAGCCCTTCTTTCAGTATGGCCCAAAGTTACCAAAAGTTTGGACACCCATAACTCAAAAGAAAACATCTGTGAGTCTGGTTCTGTTTTGTTTGTTAGTTTATTTTGTCCATTAGATTCCACATGTAAATGAAATCATATAGTATTTGCCTTTCTCTGATTGATTTGTTTCACTTAGCACAATACTCTCCAGTTCCATCCCTGCTGTTGCAAAAAGTAAGAGTTTCTTCTGTTTTATGGCTGAGTAGTATTCAATTGTGTAATGTACCACAGCTTTTTATCCACTCATCTACAGATGGGCACTTAGGCTGCTCCAGATCTTGACTATAGATACAGAGAACAGACTGACAGCTCTCTGAGAGGAGGGGTGGGGGGCAGGTTGAAAAAGGTAAAGGGATTAAGCAAAATGAACAAACAAACAAACACACCTTATAGGCAGACAACAGTATGGTGATTACCTGAAAGGGAGAAAGGGGGCTGGGGATGAGGCAGGATAATAAGAAGCGAGGAAAATTCCTAGATAAGTGGAATGGGGATACTGAGACACTAAAATAAAACAAGGCCAAACAGTTTGAGCAACTTACAGGCAGCTGGCAAACTGCAAGAACTTCTCTCCCCTAACCAAGGACATTTGAGAGTGAATGGCTTGTGCCTCTCCTCTTTAACCAAAGAATATATAGCTTAAATCTCCCTGGCCTGGGAAATAAAGAACAAGGACCCAATTAACATCATTTGTCCTAAGGATAAATGAAGTCAGAGAAACAAATAACAAAAAAAACCTATTAAAATATGACGGACCCAAGATAAAAGTAAAAGAGTATAACAGGCCAAAGAATATTCCCAAATCCCCTATATGCTCATTTTGGCACATCAGCATATTAAAAATGCAACTAGAAAATTAATGAATGCTCTGCTAAAACCCTCCCCTAAGATTCTCACCCATAGAAAGAAGATAAAAAGCCCTCAGAACAAAGACACAGTGTGGGCTCACACTAGAGCATGCCCATGCCCCTTCTCAGGCATGAACTTTTTATTCTAAGAGTCCCAAGGAGACTTGCAGCTGGGAGAGCAGTGGGCAGTGGCAGCTCCATCCAGGCTGATCTTGTCTCCAGGGCCCTCATCTTTTCTTCCCAGGAGAGGTAACAACAAAATAGTGCTTTGGCTCATTCCTTTCCTAGCTTTGCTAGGGAGCCAGCAGAGTACTGCCCCAGTTCTCTCCTGTTACTTCCTCCATCCTGTCTTTCCTTTAAGTCGTCCCTTTGGTTCACTGTATCCAGCCTTAATAAATGCATTCTCAAAATCACCCGGACTCATGTTGTGAAATTTCTCCTACACAAAGTCAACAACCCACACACTACAGGCTGGCCTGAGGCAGACCTGCTTCTGGCCAGTGCCTGCCTGGTAGCAAGGGGAGGAAGAAGAAGGTAAAGGGGTGATAAATGCTGATGGAAGGAAACTTGATTTGGGGTGGC
Source organism: Mormoops blainvillei (assembly GCA_004026545.1). Taxonomy (NCBI): domain Eukaryota; kingdom Metazoa; phylum Chordata; class Mammalia; order Chiroptera; family Mormoopidae; genus Mormoops; species Mormoops blainvillei. The sequence continues at coordinate 92,105 of PVJD01006470.1, read as the reverse complement.
AAACATACAATACAATATACAGATGAAGTATTATAGTCTATCCCTGAAACCTATATAATTTTATTTACCAACATCACCCCAATAAATTCAATTTAAAAATAAATACAAAAAATTAATGAATAAATAAGAAAACTCATCAAATTTGAAAGTAGTAAAGTATACTGCTGGAAAGGAATTTGGTGCAGTGTTCAAAATGTATCCAAATGACATCACTTTTAACAGCACGTTCTTGATGCATCAAGGCTACTATTTTTACATAAGTTGTACTGCTAAAGATCAGATAGGAATAGAAGGTGGAGAGTATTTGAAATATACAGATTATTCCTCATCTGTTTGTAGATTAGTTAAATGACACTGGGAGCACTGGTGGGCTCAAGGTTGGCCATATTGCCAGCAAGGAGGTCAGCTAAAGGTTCCTGGGAGAGGCTAAATGGAATGCAACCGTGTATCTCTAAAACTCACATGTCGAAATCTTAACCCCTAGTACCTCAGAATGTGACAATATTTGGAGATAAGCTTTTAAAGAGGTAATTAAGGTTAGATGAGTTCACTAACGCTGCCCTAATTCAATATGGCTAGTCGCCTTATAAGAAGAGGTGGTTGATTCACAGGAATTGATAATACCTAGATGGGGGAGGAGGTTGAGAAAGAAGGACGAAAGGGAAGGAGAGAGGGAGGAGAAAAGGAAGAAGGAAGGGATATAAGGAAGGCTACTTCATTTTCTGTGACTTTACAGAAGTGGACAAGGATACATTTTTTATGTGCAAGGTAAGAGGAGCGTTGAGTAATTTATAACTGATGTCCCCAATTTCCCTGATAAAGTGGAAAGCCAAATAACTGTAAAGTGAAAAGCCAAATAACCTTAAAGTGAAAGGAGTGATGGTTTGTTGAACTGAATACTAAAATTTAGAATACTTGGTTGTAGGAAAACTAGAATCAAGAATAGTTACATTTTCCTCAAGTCAGTGCAAGATGGTGGCCTCGGTGGTATTGACCCTACGCCTGCATAGCTGGCTCCTAGTGTTGTGCACATGGCTGGTGATGTCGTCCCCCCAACCCCAACCAGGCCAAGGAGATTGGGAGCCACCCCCAGAAGTAAGGTTCAGGCCCAGCAATCACAGTAGCAGTAGGGCATGGAGGGTCCCAGCTAGCCAAGAGAGTCACATTCTGGTTTGCTGGGCTGCTTGGGGCCAGGGGAAGCATGTCATCTCTATCTTTGGAAACAGCTCTGTAGGTGAAACTGATACCAAGATTCCTGATGAATTCTGGGTCCAATTCTGGTATAAAAGTTGCACCAGACACATAAATATTTCAAAGATCATAGATGAATGATTATCAAGCCCACCAGCCCCTCCTTTCCCTCAGACCCTCAATGGGAACCATACTACCACCCTCCCTGCACACTGATCTTGGAGCTCAACAGAGTTCTCTTAGACCCAGAGTGGTCCTGGCCACTGGCTGAAGGTTTCAGAAGCATCCAGGTATCAAGAACTTATTCCAGCAGCTTGTCTGTTTGTATGAAATCATCATGTCAGAGACTGGCCTGACTGCATTTCCTTCTATCGACAGTGTAGACAGCCATGGCTTCATTTCCTCTTCCTCGGTGCGATACATGGATGGGTACCCTGTTAAGGACATTTCCTGTCTGAATCACGACCCATCCCGTGTTGTAGTTATGGACTGCAAGAAGGAAGTTTTCTGTCTACAGCACTACAATGGCTTCACCCTGTGGCCCTGGGACAGCAACTCTGATGGCCTAGTCTTGTTAGACCGTCTGCCTTCCTCAAGACTATTATCGCATTGAACAGTATGGAGGATGTATGGACCGTTTTGGAGCCCTACGCCCTGGGGGATGACCCGCTGGAGGCTTTCAAATAGCGGCAAAGTCGGCTAGAGTGGGAGGAGCAGCAGCACCTCGTGGAGCTCTGCAAACCCAGCAGGCAAAACCGCTTCTTAGGCTCTCACCAATCTCTTGTGGCCTTGTTTCAAACAGCCTTGACCTCTGGGCCTCTTCAAACTCAGTGCCTGGGTCTCGGACCCCAGGCTGTAGTACTCCCAGACCATGGCTTAGGAAGCAACATGTCCAATAAAGTCCATCCCAGATGAAAAAAAAAAAAAAAAGATAGTTTCAAGTTCCTTTTTTTTTAGACAGTATGTACAGTAATGAATTACAAATCTTCTGAGTCCATATAAATAATAGATAAGAAAGAGCCTTTTTTCTTTTTTTATTATTAAATTTACTGGGGTAACTTTGGTTAATAACTATATAAATTTTTTACAGTAGAATCCTAAGAGCTGATGGGTAATTGTTGAGGGAGTGCTGGCGTTTAAAAACCATCACTTTGCTAGTATCGTGGTAAAGATTGGTTCAGATCAGAACCCTCAATAGAAGCTAAATCTAAGGGGAGCTTGTTATGGGGAGAAGGATAATTGCATAATTAAAAAGTGTCTCTTCACAGATCACGTGACATGTAAGGATTGGGGGAAAAGTGCATTTATTTTTTAAGTATATTTTATTGATTATGGTATTATAGTTGTCTCAGTTTTTCCCCCTTTGCCCCCCTACCCTTCAGCAATGACCCCCTCCTTAGTTCATGTCCATGAATCATGCATACAAGTTCTTTGGCTTCTCCATTTCCTATACTATTCTCAACATCTCCCTGTCAATTTTGCACCTACCAATTATGCTGCTTGATCCCTGTACTTTTTCCCCCATTCTCGGCTTTCCCCTTCCCCACTGATACCCCTCAAAATGATCTCAATATCTATGATTCTGTTCCTGTTCTAATTGTTTGCTTTTGTTTTTTAGATTCAGTTGTTGATAGATGTGAGTTTGCTGTCATCTTAATGTTCATAGTTTTGATCTTTTTTTTCTTGGATAAGTCCCTTTAACATTTCATATAATGCAGGCTTGATAGTGATGAACTCCTTTAGCTTTACCTTGTCTGAGAAGCACTTTATCTGCCCCTCAATTCTAAATGAGAGATTTGTTGGGTAGAATAATCTTTGTTGTGGGTCCTTGCTTTTTATCACTTTAAATACTACTTGCTAGTCCCTTCTTGCCTGCAGTTTCTCTTGAGAAATCAGCTGATAGTCTTATGGGAACTCCTTTGTAGGCAACTGTTTTTCTCTTGCTGCTTTTAAGATTTCCTCTTTATCTTTAAATTTTGGCATTTTAATTATGATGTGTCTTGGCATGATCCTCATTGGGTCCAACTTATCTGGGACTCTCTGTGACTCCTGGGTTTGTATGTCTATTTCCTTTGCCAAATTAGTCTAGCTTTCTTTCATTATTTTTTCAAATAAGTTTCCAATTCCTTGTTCTTCCACTTCTCCTTCTGGCTTCCCTATGATTTGGATGTTGGTACATTTAGAGATGTCTGAGAGTCTTCTTATTCTCTTTTCATTGTACTTGATTTCTTGTTTCTTCATTCTGTTCTGATTGATTGTTTATTTCTTCTTTATGTTCCAAATCTTTGATTTGAACCCTGGCTTCCTTTCCTTCACTGTTGGTTTCCTGTCAATTTTCTTTATTTTACTTAGCGTAGCCTTCATTTTTTTCCCTTATGTGTTTGCCATACTCAATGAGTTCTCTGAGCATCCTTATCGCCATTGTTTTGAGCTCTGCATCTGATAGCGTGGCTATCTCCATTTTGCTTAGTTCTTTTGCTGGGGTTTTGTTCTGTTCTTTTGTTTGGGCCATATTTCTTTGTCTCCTCAATTTGGCAGCCTCCCTGTTTGTTTCTTTGTGTTTGGTAGGGCTGCTTTGACTCCCTGTCTTAACACACCTCTTAAGTTGTGTAGGACAGAGCTTTAGGTTTTCACCAGGGTGGGTCAACCTCCTTCATCACTTTGTGACTCTGTATGTGGAGGAGAGGTTGGGGAGAGGACAATGCCATTATCTGGCTGCTGGAAGCTGGCTTGGCACTTAAGCATTTCCAGTCATTTCACCTTCTTCCCATATGCAACTGGCACCCCTCAAGCTGCTGCCCCAGTGGTGGTTCCCAGGGTGGGTGGTTTGGCATACATTCTAGGACTGTGTGGGCCCTTTAAATGGACTTTCCTGAGAGGTTGCAGTTTCTTCCACCACCCCAACCCCCACTGTTTTTTATAGCCAAAAGTTATGAGACTTTATTTCCCTGACACTGGAAACCCTGGTTGTTTGGTCTGGCCTGGGCTGTGATTGCTTACTCCCAAGGTGTCCCTCCTGATTTTTATTTACCACCATGAGTGTGGGACCACTTGCCCCTCCAGCTGCCACCTCGTTGCAGCCTTCTACCACAACACCATGTCCACTCTGCCCTAGCTCCCCATCTCTACCTATCCTACCCATGTGAATGAACAATGTTTCTTTAAATCCTTGGTTGTCAGACTTCCATATAGTTCTATTTTCTGGCAGTTCTGGGCATTTTTTGTTTTGAGATTAGTTGTGATCCTTATGGTTATGCAAAGCATGTCTACCTACACCTCCATCTTGACTAGAAGTCAAAAAGTGCATTTATATAGTGGAGAAATCAGGCTATACCTTGACCAATTTATGGCACCATTGAGAAATAGATAAACAACACACACCACTAGATGTGATATCCTGGGGAGGATACAACACATAATCTATTCATTAATATGAATATGTGGTGAATAAAATACTTAAATTGTTGTTTTAAAAAACTGGGTCACATTTCCGTGACTGCACAAAACATTTCACATCATTTGCAATATTAATGTGTTAATAGAGGTATATCAGCATATAGGTTTAAATTTGTTTTCTTGGCATCTTCATCTTGTATTCTTATAATATTAAGGCCCCCAAATGAAAGGAGTTTACAGGACTAGCGACACACTTTAAGAAACCAATAATAATTTTTAAAATCAATTTTCTTCCCCCAGAAAACTAAATGAAAAAAATTGGAAAATGTATGGTATTATTTTAGTGATTATTTAAAATTGTTGAGAGACCTAGCTCTTTTTCCTAAATCATTTTGGTTTTTGGTTGAGCACTTGCCTTGATGTTAGACACATTAAATATTTAATTAATTTTATTTGTAATGTCATGACAGAAATTCACTTTGGGAAGATCTTTGTCTCACCAGTCATGCATACAGATAGATTTTTTACTATTTTAAGGTATCTTGGCAGCATTTTCCTGCCTGCTCACTCTGGTACATTTGATTCTTTTAAATAATCTCTGAAGTATTAGGACTTGTGAAACCATTTAATCCCCATATTGCAGTCTTTCTAATATTCTTCTTCGTTTCTTAAATACTCTGAGTTGCAAACTATTATACAAGTAGACAATTGAGAACTTTAATTGTAGAACTTCACCCTTTAGACAACACAGACTAATATGTTGTTATGTTTTATATAGTTTCCTCTCTACTGGATATAAAGTTCAATATAGCCAATGTCTCTTGATAGAAGGAGAAGTGTAGTCCCCAGATAGAATTTGGAAAAGGATACTGTCATTCCAAATCACTTTGCCTCCATTTTAATAATCGCAGGAGACCACAAGTGAGTGATGTAGTAGTGCAACCAGTTTAGGAATATACTGGGTACAACTCTGAATTATTTCTCTAGTTATATATGTGCTTGTTGATCAATAGCCAGAAGAGATGAGGTGATGCAAAAAAGGAGATTCCATTCTGAACTTGGGCTTTTGGAGGGTTTCAGGTGGATTACATGCTACAGGAAAGAGATACAAACACATCTCTCTTGTGGATTTATTTGGCCAAGTTTACAGAATTTTAAAAAGAGGGCGCTACATGGTGCAGGAGCTAATGCAGCATATGTTAGTATGGTTTTTCCCTAATGAAACAAATTTCAGGGACACTCTCAATACAGGTAAGACCCAACTAGAACCAGGAAATAACCAAACTCTTATTACACAACAGAACTTTTATGCCTGGGGTTTGTATTTGCAACCTGAAAGACCAAACCTTCCCAACATATGTGTTTCCTTTTGCAGGAATGTTCATGTATATTAGGCCATAATGTTTCTTGATGCAATTTAACCATCAGCAAAGTCACATCAGCTCTCAGTGTTTCTGGGTCATTTTCAGGGATCCAGGAATCTGTTTCCTTTCAACCTACACCCTGATTCTTGAGGGATTCAATACTGAGTTTGGTCTCAGGACTATTATCAGCAAACTATTTCCCTTCTAGCTAAGTTTTTGCTGGAACTTATACAAAAAGACCAGAATTTAAACATTTTAAGTCAATTAATTGTTCATTATTACTGCTCATAATGTTTATGCATTTAAACTGCTGAGGAGACATAGCTCTCTTTGACCTCTCTGTAAATAAAATGTCAGTTCTTTCTAAAAAATACCAAGCCTTACTTATTTATGAAGTAGTGAAAAAGGATTTTGAAAAAAACTCCAATGATTCTCCTCTTGAATTTCTTTATGTGGTTTAAATAGCTGGTTAGTGTCAATTAATTTAAAACACTACTGACAATTTTCAGAAGAAAATCACTGCTCTTAAAGAGGCATTTAAGATTAATTTTTTTAACAAAATAAATGATTTTGTATTCTCTTCTTAAAACGTCAGAATTATCAATATAGTGTATCTTAGTAAGATTTTGTTTTCCTGTGTGTCAAGGACAGCACTGACACATCTTGTCTACAGGTTGAAAACAAGTTATGACACTTTAAGATGATTCTCTTATAAAAGTTGTTCTTAAAATTATTTGTGAACCAGAAAATTTTAAGAAGTAAATGACATCTATGGATATTTAATTTTCTAAAAATCTTCCTATCTAAAATAATTTATAAAGAAGTTTAAGGATTTCCAGGATCCCCCTAGGACCAGTATCGCCTCAGTCTACATAGAGCCCCAATGAAGGGTCCTGTTCTACTACAGTCTTTGATAATATGGGGGCCATTCATTGACATGATTTTCAGCCTGCCCATCTAATTTACTAGTAATACCATTGAACCATATACCAACTCTCTTCAATGTTTCAGTTTCCTCATTCATACAAGGAAGATACTGTAAGTACCTTCCCCACAGAAACAGTGTAAGAAACATTCTTTCAACAAATATTTGTTATATGATTAATATATGATAGACATTTGTTTGAATTGTACAGCAATGCATGAGTGAACAAGACAATAATCTTCATTGAACTTACAGCCTAGTAAAAAATATAAAAAGTAAAAAAATAATAACAACAATAAAGAGTTAATCCCATCATCATGGAGGGGTTACACCAAGAAAGTAGAGCGGAGATCTGAAGGGTGAGCGCTTTTTTTACTTAGGTAAGCAACCTGGGAGAATGGTATTGTGAGCAGGTGAAAGTCCAAGTATAAACCCCTGAGGACTAAACATGCAAAGAACTGAAGAAAGGTCTATGTAGATGTGACTCAGAAAGCAAATGTTAGATAGGAGCTGTAGGAAATAAAGGGCAACATTATATAAACTACTGTCCAGCTTAAAGGCTTGGGACTTTATTCAAAGCAATGGAGTATCATTAAAAGTTGTTAGGTACATCAGTGACAAGACAAGATTGTGTGTTTTTTTTTAAGTCTAAATAGACAATCTGGAACAGAAAGCAGTAGACCTATATAGGTTCATTGGCAAATTCTATCAAGTTGTTCAGGGAGAAATTATACCAGTTTTCTACAATCTCTTCCAGAAGATAGAAGCAGAAAAAATATTTCCTAATTCAATCTACAAGGCCAGCATTGCCCTCTTGCCAAACCAGACAAAGATATCACAAGAAAATGAAAATTCAAACCAATGCTGTTTTTGAACATAGAAGCAAAATCCTTGATGAAATTTTGGAAATTAAATTCAATAACATACAAAAGAGTTATACACCACAACCAAGTGGGATTTATCACAGATATGCAAGGTTGGTTCAACATTGGAAAAATCGATGAGTATAATATATCATATCAACAAGCTAGATCTAAAAAATATATATGTATAAGATCTATATGAGGAAAAATACAAGGTTCTGATAAAAGAAATCAAAGAACTAAATAAATTGAGAGATATTTTATATTCTTGGATAGGAAAAACAATATTATCAAGATGTCAGTTTTTTTCCCAACTTGATCTATAGATTCAATGCAATTCTAATCAAAATTGCAGTAAGTTATTTTCTGGATGTTGACAAACTGATTCTAAGGTTTTTAGGGAAAGGCAAAGTGCCCAGAGTAGCCAACACAATATTAAAGGAGAAAAATAAAGTTGGAGGACTGACACTACTTTAATTCAAGATTTACTATAAAGCTACAATAATCAAGAAAGTGTGATGTTGGCAAAAGAGATAAATAGATCAGTGGAATGAAATAAAGAGCACAGAAATAGACCACTATAAATAACTGATCTTTGATAAACAAAAGGCAATACAACAAAGACAGTCTTTTCAACAAATGATGCTAGAACAACAGCACTTCCACATGCAAAAATAAAAGAATCAAGACAAAGACTGTACGCTTGTCCCAAAAATTAACTAAATGTGTATCAAAAACCTAAATGTAAAGCTTAAAACTATACTTGTAGAAGATAACAGGAGATGTGCTTGGATTGCCTGGTTTCAAGTGTAGAATAAGGATTAACAAATTAAAGTTTCATGGAGAAATTTCCATTCAGAATCAGAAAGAATATTCTACACTGCATTTTTCCAAGGAAGGAATATGCTTCCTGGCAAGGTAGTGTGTTGTCTGTCAGTGGGGAATTTGATATAAGACTGTTGTACCCCTTAGCCAGGATGCCAAAGTAGTAGTTCCCAACCTAGTAACTTAACAAATTAAGTTGGGGGAGCTTTATTAAATTGGAGATATCTGGGTTCCATCTCTAAACCAGCATTTGAAGCCACTGTTAAATGAGATTTAGGCATGGGGAGTTTTTTTCATTAGATCAGATTACTTTTAATGTCCTAGAGTTAATAAAAATTTAAAGTATTCTTCCTCTTTGCTAAAGTTTCATTAGATCTTTATGTGTTTGAGTGTACTCATCTCCCCCCTCCCTGAATTTGTTCTACTCACTGTTTTACTCTTATATTCATTTCCTTCCTACAGTCATTTCTTTCAGCATTTCCCACTTATTCTTGAAGAGGATAAGACCCTGTGTAATTCACCTGTCATTTCTCAATGGGTTTAGGGCAGTGTCTTTCACATACCATTCACTCAATAAAGAGTTGTTAAATTCTAGCCATGGGGATACTTCATTACAGTACTTCAGTTATCTTTTTCCATCAGTTCACTAAACAGCTTCTTGGTAAAATAATTGAACCAATGGATCTTCCTTAGCTTTCTAAGCTACAGCGAGGGAATAATTTAGGAGACAGACTTGCTGAAAAACACCTCTAGGGTTTAAATTGCTATAGAAACAGGGAAAAATTCTTACCTTTTACCATAAGTGATAACTAATTTTATAGGTTATACAAATAAAAATATCAACTAATTAACTCATACAACCACCTACAGAAAATACCACTGGGTGGGAAAGTATCAATTACAGGAAATCTAGAAGGTTGAAAAGATTCCAGAAAACAAATTGGGTATTATTTGTAATATAATAAGTATTTTTTAAAAATAGGGTCACCAAAACATAATTTAGAAAATTAAAAAGTAAGACCTTCTAAGTGAAAATTTTGCAATAGAAAAAAAGGGCTGCTTTTATTCATCTTGCCCTGAATTACAGTAAGACATTAATATTTGAAACAAGTAATACCAAAGTATTTTGGGAGGATTACATGGTGAATTTTCACTCCTCACTGTGTTAATGACACTATGCATATACTTCACTCATCATTAGGAGGGTTCTAATGGTCCCTGGAAATAAAATAATCCTCCACTGAAGAGTTCTCAACTCTAGAAAACAAATATCTTTTCAGTAACCTCCAGATATCAGGCAAGTCTGAAATGTCATACAAGACATGGCCTTGTTGCAGAAAAAATTCTAATTCTGTTGCAGTGCTGCTTCATTTTCTATCACTCTGCCTCCAAGAGGGTGATAAGAGGTATTGAGAAATATGCCAAAATATATGGTTCTTAAAATGCTCATAAAAAATAAATTAAAAAGATAAACCTCAAATTCCATAGTAAAATAAACAAGCAAACCCAGAATATATTTCTTTGCATTAAAGGTCATTATCAAAATGATGCTTTATTATTTTTATTGTTAGAGTACAGTTTTGTCCATTTTTCCCCTACCACTTCCCCCTCCCTCCCATGCCCACCTCCCACCCTTGTTCTACCCACTTTTGGCTTCGTCTATAAGTCCTTTGTACACGTTCCTTAATTACACTTCCCTTGCTTCCCCATTAACCCCTTCTTCCTCTCTTCTGTTTTCTGTCAGTTTGTTCTTTATTTCAATGTCTCTGGTTATATTTTGCTTGCTTGTTTGTTTTGTTGGTCAGTTTTCACTTATAGGTGAAATCATATCATATTTGTCTTTCACTGCCTGGCTTACTTCACAGCATAATGCTCTTCAGTTCCATCCATGCTGTCACAAATGGTATGAGCTCCTTCTTTCTTTCTGCTGCATAGTATTCCATTATGTAAACATACCACAGTTTTTTGATTCACTAATTTACTGATGGGCACCTAGATTGCTTCCAATGTTTGCCTATTGTAAATTGTGCTACTGTGAACATTGGGGCACATAGGTTCATTTGAATTGGTGTTTCCTGATTTTTATGGTATAATCCCAGCAGTGGAATTGCTGGGTCAAAAGGAAGTTCCATTTTTAGTTTTCCGAGGAAATTCCAAACTGTTTTCCACAGTGGCTTCATTCCCACCAACAGTGTACAAGAGTTTTCTTTTCTCCAAAATGTCACCAGCACTTGTTGTTTGTTGATTTATTTATGGTGGCCCTTCAGACTGGTGAGAAGTGGTATCTCATTGTGGTTTTAATTTGCATTTCTCTGATGGCTAGTGACATTGAGCATCCTTTCATGTGTCTCTGGGACCTGTGTATGTTTTTCTTGGAGAAGTGTCTGTTCAGGTCCTTTGCCCACTCTTAATTGGGTTGTTTGTCTTCCTGGAGTGGAGTTGTGTGAGTTCTTTATATATATTGGAGCTCAAACCCTTGTCCGATGTATCATTGGCAAGTATATTTTCCCATGCAGTTGGTTCCCTTTTCATTTTGCTGATTTTTTCTTTAGCCATGCAGAAGCTTCTTATTTTGATGAAGCCCCATTTGTTTTTTCTTTCTTTTATGCCCCTTGCTCTAGGGGACATATTGGTGAAAATATTGCTGCATGGAATATCTAAGATTCTCCTGCTTCTGTTCTCCTCTAGGACTTTTATGGTGTTGCGACTTATTTTTAAGTCTGTTATCCACCTTGCGTTTATTTTTGTGTATGGTGTAAAAAGGTGGTTGAATTTCATTTTTTTGCATGTAGCTGTCCAGATCTTCCAACATCATTTCTTGAAGAGGCTATTTTTACTCCAGTTTATGTTTTTGCCTCCCTCGTTGAATATTAATTGACCATAGAGACATGGGTTTATTTCTGGGTTCTCTATTCTGTTCCACCGGTCAGTGTCTGTTCTTATGCTAGTATCAGATTTTTTTATTACAGTGGCCTTGTAGTATAGTTTGATATCAAGTACTGCAATCCCTCTGACTTTGTTCTTCTTTCTCAAAACTGCTGCAGATATTGGGGGTCATTTATGGTTCCATATAAATCTTTGAAGTGTTTGTTCTATATCTTGAAATATGTCATTGGTATTTTAATATAGATTGCATTGAATCTATACATTGCTTTGGTGTAATATGGACATTTTGATGATGTTAATTCATCCCACCCATGAACACAGTATATGTTTCCATTTATTTGTATCTTCCTAATTCCTTTCTTCAGTGTTGTGTAGTTTTCTGAGTATAGGTCTTTTACCTCCTTGGTAAGGTTTATTCCTAGGTATTTTATTTTTTGTTGTTGTTGCCATAGCAAATGAGATATTTTTTTCCTGATTTCTGATTCTGTAATTTCATTGTTGAAATTACAATAATGCCCTCAATTTCTTAATATTGACTTTGTATCTTGCTGCTATGCTAGATTCATTCATTAGGTCGAGTAGTTTTTTGATGGAGTCTCTGGGGTTTTCTATGTACACAATCAGATCATCTGCACACATAATAGTTTTATCTCCTCCTTTCCTATTTGGATGCCTTTTCTTTCTTTTTCTTGTCTGATCATTGTGGCTTGGACCTCCATATTATGTGGAATAGAAGTGGTGAAAGCAGACTCCCTTTTCTTGTTCCTGATCATAATGGGAAAGATTTTAGTTTTTGCTGTTGTGTATGCTGTTGGTTATAGGTTTCTCATATATGGCCTTCATTATGTTGAAGTATGCTCCCTCTACTCTCACTTTGCTGAGTGTTTTTATCATAAATAGGTGCTGTTCTTTGTCAAATGCTTTTTCTTCATCTATTGATATGATCCTGTGACTTTTATCTTTCCTTTTGTTTATGTGATGTATTACGTTTATTAATTTGTGAATATTGTACCATCCCTGCATCTTTGGGATGACTCCCACTTGAAAATGGTGTATGATCTTTTTAATGTGTTGCTCGATGCAGTTTGCCAATGTTTTGTTGAGGATTTTAGCATCTAGGTTCATCAGCAATATTGGCCTGTAATTTTCTTTCCTTGTGGTGTCTTTATCTGGTTTTTTGATCGGGATCATGCTAACTTCATAAAAAGAGTTTGGCAGTCTTTTCTCTTTTGGGATTTCTAGAATAGTCTGAGAAGGATAGGGGTTAGCTATTCCTTAAATGTTTTGTAGAATTCTCCCGGGAAACCATTTTGTCCAGGGCTTTTGTGTGTCGGGACTTTTTTTGATTACTGCTTCGGTTTCATCAGCTGTTATCAGGCTGTTCAGGCTTTCTGCTTCTTCATTTAGTTTTGGAAGATTATATTTTTCCAGGAACATGTCAATTATGCCCAGGTTTTCAAATTTCTTGGCATATAGTTGTTCATAATAATTTCTTACAATCCTTTGTATTTCTGTGGTATCAGTTGTAATTTTTCCTCTTTCATTTCTCATTTTATTTATTTGGGTCCTCTCTCTGTTTTCATGTTGAATCTGCTTAAAGGCTTGTTGATTGTGTTTATCTTTTCAAGGAACCAGATCCTGGATTTATTGATCCTTTGAATTGTTCTCTTAGTCTTCTATGTTGTTTAATTTTGCTCTGATCTTGGTTATTTCCTTCCTTCTAATTGCTCTGGGATTTGTTTGTTGTTCCTCCAGTTCTAGTAGATGTAGTGTTAGGTTGTGTATTTGAAATGTTTCTATCTTTTTTAGGTAGGTCAGTGTCACTGTGAACTTCCCTCTCAGAACTGCCTATGTTGTGTCCTGTAAGTTTGGGACAGTTCTGTGTTCATTTTCATTTGTTTCCAGAAAGTTTTTATTTCTTCCTTTTCTCATTATTAACCCATTCATTGTTAAATAGCATGCTATTTAGTCTCCATGAATTTGAGTGATTTTGAGTTTTTTCCTTTAGGTTGGTTTCTAGTTTCAGGCCCTTGTCATCTGAGAAGTTGTTTGATATGATTTCAATTTTCTTGAATTTGTTGAGGTTTGTTTTGTGTTCTCTCATGTGGTCTATCTTTGAAAATGTTCTATATGCATTTGAAAAGAATGTGTATTTTGCTTCTCTGGGATGAAAGTTTATATATATATATATATATATATATATATATATACACACACACACACATACACATATATATGTGTATATATACATATATATATATCAGTTAAGTCCATTTGATCTAATACACCATTCAGTTCTATAATATCATTGTTGATTTTTTTTTAAAGAAGATCTATCCATTTTTGACAGTGGGGTATTAAAATCCGCTACTATAATTATGTGCATTGCTATCTGTATCTTTCTTGAAGTCCTCCAAGATTTTCCTTATATTTGGGTGCTCCTATGTTGGGTACATATATATTTATGATGTTTATGTCTTCTTGATGGATTCTTCCCTTGAGTATTATATAATATCTTTCAGTATCTCTTTTTATGGCTTTTGTTTTGAAGTATATTTTGTCTGATATAAGTATTGCTACCCTGGCTTTTTTCCCTGCCCATTTGCTTGGAATATTTTTTTCCAACCCTTCACTTTCAGTCTGTGTAGGTCTTTTGTTCTGAGGTGTGTCTCTCGTAGGCATGATATGTACATGTCATGTTTTCTTATCCGTTCATCTACCCTATGTCTTTTGATTGGAGCATGTAGTCTATTAACATTTAAGCTCATTATTGATAGGTACTTATTCATTTTCGTTTTGTATCTGTGTTCCCCTCTCTCTCAATCTTTTTCTTCTTTTTATAGTAGTCCCTTTAGCATCTCTTGCAGTGCTGGTTTGGTTGAGGTGTATTCTTTCAGCCTTCCTTGGTCTGGGAAACTCCTTATTTCACCTTCCATTTTAATTGAAAGCCTTGCTGGGTAGAGTAATCTTGGTTCCAGGTCTTTGCTTTTCTTTACTTGGAATATTTCTTGCCATTCCCTTCTGGCTTGTAGTGTTTCTGCTGAGAAATCAGCTGCTAGCCTTATCAGAGCTCCCTTGTATGTTACTTCTTGTTTCTCCCTTGCTGCTTTTAAGGTTCTCTCTTTGTCTTTGATATCTACCATTTGAATTATGTTGTGTCTTGGAGTAGGCCTCTTTGGGTCATCTTGATTGGGACTCTCTGTGCTTCCTGAACTTGCATGGTATTTTCCCTCTCCAGCTTCAGGAAGTTTTCTTACATTATTTTTTGAAGCAGGGTTTCTATCCCTTCCTCATTTTCTTCTCCTTCTGGTATTCCTATGATTCAATGGTTGTTGCATTTCATGTTCTCTTGCAGCTCCCTTAAGGTATCTTCATATTTTTTTAGTCTTTTTTCATGCAGGTTCTCTACCTGGGTATTTCTTTCTTTCTTTTCTTCCAGCTCACTAATTTGTTACTCTGCTTCATCCAGACTGCTTGTAATTCCTTCTAGTGTATTTTTTTTCTTTTTTCTAGTGTATCATTTCTTCCTGGTTCTTGTTTAAGGTTTCTGTTTCCTTTTTCATACTGTTGTAGTTCTCATTCAGTTCTTGGTAGCTGTTTGTGAATTTCTTGAGTATCCTTATCACCATTCTTTTGAATCCTCTATCGTTGGCTTACAAACTTCAAGTAAGCTGGGATTTCATTGGCTGATCACTCAGTTCTTCAGGAGATCAGTTAGGTGCCCTAGTGTGGTATATAAGTAAGAGGATTCAGTTCCCACCTACTTCCTTAGGTGTATTTTATGTATAGTGGTACATGTACTTACTTGACATTCAATCTCTCATTAGATTTCTCTGACTTATTAAAGAAAACTATGAATGATTATCAGTTTAAAGGAATTTGTATATTATATTTATATATATATTTTAGTGTAATAAAAACTATACGACTCAACATAGCCCTCTTAGAGGGCAATGTTGGAGAAGAAATGGATTTGTTTAAGTGACAACACCATATTTTGTCATCTTCTTACTAATATTTTACTGTGCTATCTTTATCATGTAGCAGCCACTTGCAATTTCCTGGACTAAGTTATATGCTCTATGAGTATAGGGGATCAAACCTTTTCCAATGACCTAATTGCAATAACATGTATCTGTTGAGTATATAAATGAATAAATTAATGAGCTTCATGAAAAAGTATATTACTTCAGAATTATATTTATTTATATTATAGTATTTCTATTTTCAAGTTTAAGAAAAATAAAAAAGTTAATTCATTAGAATTTTTATTGCTGTTTTCTAACTCCATTCTTGTTACTTTTTGTAGCCTTGCCCTTCATTTTATATTATACTTTGGTTCCCTCTTGGAAACTGTCTTACTTGGACAGTACTGCGAAGTGATGTCAAGAGAAGCATATGGAAACAGGAGCACTTAGGCTTCTAAGTAAGATGGTGTTGATGGATTTATTTTCATATTGATCATGCGTGGTCATGTACTTGTCTTGGGAAAAGCTTACTAAAGGAAGAATAAAACTCTTGACCTGAAAGAATATCTTGATTACTGCCTCCAGAGAGATCCAGCTTCATTCTGGGACCAGGTCAGGCTCAGTGGTAAGCACACCTGCATGTCCTTATCAGAGAGTACCATTACGATTGTTGGTCAGGGAGGTTCATCTCTAGAATTAATGCATGCTCACTCCTAAACGGGCAAGTCAAGGAAAGCAAGCCTTTTGCTTGGTGGTGCTATGCTTCAGGCACTAGCACGCTGTCTAATATCCCAGGCTCTCTTTTCCTCTTTATCTGGTGTCTGTGCTGACCTTCTGCAGGTCGCATTTTATTCCAGAGAAATAGAAAGGACAAAGGAACTGTTTATGTTGTTATAGAAAATAAAGTATACATTTCCAAGACTCAAGTAATTCAGAAGCTGATGGGGGTCAAAGGTCTGCAGAGGAGCACAACCACAGTGCTTCCCAAAGGAACTGACCTTGCACTGCAGAAGCCCTAACCACGGCAGAATGAGGTGGTTTTCTATGGAGGGAGAGGAGGAGAAGGATATCTGGACTGTGGAGAATGCAAGAATGAAAGGTGAAAGTATACAAGAATGCACTTTATTTGGAAAGTTACCTAATATTAATGTGGAGTACCCTGTTTTCTGTGCTTCTGGATAATACCATACTACGCTCAGCCCAGAAGTACCAGGTTCACAGGCTTTAATGTAAGATGTTAAAAAAATAATGAGAGGCCCTGGCTGGTGTGGTTCAGTGGACTGAGCACCAGCCTGCAAACAAAAGTGTCACCGGTTCGATTCTAAGTCAGAGCACATGCCTGGGTTGAGGGCCAGGACCCCAGTAGAGGGCACACAAGAGGCAACCACACACTGATATTTCTCCCCCTCTTTTTGTCTTTCCTTCCCCTCTCTCTAAAAATAAACAAATAAAATATATTTTTTAAAATAATGATAACTTATAGGAAAAATTCCAAAAGGCCGGTGAGCTGAAGGTAATGTATAGTAGCTGGTGGTGCCTTCTAAACAGTTGTAAAACTTCCTATAATATAGGAATGCTTTTGGTGCTAGTTTCTAGAAGGAAAGGAAATCTGGAAACTGGCAAGGCAAGCCCCACCTTGCTCCCCACTGGGTTGTATAACTTTTAATATCACTATCAATCTCTTTATGGAACATTTCTCTTGGCTGAGTGTTAGGTTCAAAAGTTGACTTAGAACTGAAGGCAGTGTTTAGCTCACATTCTGACAAAGATACTATCATCAAGTCTTTCTATTTTCCTCCAGATAATACTTATATTCTTCTGTGCACTGCAGTTATCAATAACAGTATGGACCCCAAATTTAAGATACTTTTGCTTCTAGGGGAAACAGTTCCTCATGTGAGATATATTATGATAGAAGGAAATTGGTACTAAACTTTCAAGAGCTATAATTCTGTGGTTTGATGCTTTTGTGAATTTTTGCATGCTGAAAAAGATGTTATAACAGGATATTGTGTCCTGTTGCTTTTCTGGAACTTTGGGGGAACGGGGAAATAGGAAAGTCCTGAAGTTTTGATGAAAGATTCCTCCCTCAGGAGCTGCTCAAAGGAGCACATTCCAGTCCTGCTCCAGCAGGAGAAAGCAGTGACTGAAACAGAAAATGTAAAAGTGAGACTTACCTCCAAATGGTAATGGGTAGAAAAAGCAAAGTCCATGGGCACATTTACAGTAACAAAACTAAGAGACAAGGTGTCCTTACCAATCCCAAAATACAAACAGATGGGACAAATAACCAATAGGTATGCCTGTGTGTTATCCACACACTGCTGCGTGTGGATCTTTCAGAGAAATCAGAAGGAGCCAAAGAGGTATCTGAAGGACCCAAGAACAACATAGTCTCAGAACAGCTTCAGTGTCTCACTGGAAAGTGTGGAGGGATAATATGAGAACAACACCTGCAGCTGGGAGCAGTGCTGCTCTTTCTAGTACTAGGTGAATGCAAGTTTCCCCAGCCCCACCCATGTGTTCCCCTAGAGCCCAGGGGCCGAGCAGTCTAGCCTTTTATGAACCCTCAAAACTGAACTATAAGGGCTCCCTTACAGGACAAGTCTTCTCATTACAGAGACACTGTTGGGAATGAAAGAAAAACTTGTCAGGATAGGCAAAACAAACAAACAAAAAAAAACATTGGTCAAATAACATGAGGGAAGTGGGCCAGGCTAGAATATTTCAGCAAACATGCTGCCTTAGGTTAATGCTACACAAAAATAATATGAGAGGGAGAGAGTTCTGTGTAGTTGCAAAAACTCTTTGAACCCAGTCTTCTTCTAAACATTTAGGGAAACTAAATTTACATAAAAATAAGCAACAGAAAAAGTACTAAAGTCTAACCCCATTCAAAGTTGCTCTAAGAATAAAGGAAAAAGCCCTGGCTGGTGTGGCTCAGTGGATTGAATGCCAACCTGCAAACCAAGGGGCAACTGGTTTGCTTCCCAGTCAGGGCACACACCTGGGTTGTGGGCCAGGTTCCCAATAGGGGGCACACAAGAGGCAACCACACACTGTAATTTTTCTCCCTCTCATCCTTTCTTACCCTCTCTCTAAAAATAAATAAATAAAATCTTTAAGAAAAAAGACAATGAAAAATATGGTTCTTAGAAATCATGAAATATTTGCTTAAAGAAAAAAATCTAAACTGTAAATACTAGTCAAAATAAGCTAAGAACAATTAAGAAAAATAAAACACTATGAATATTAATTTCAATATAAAGAATATTTATTGATCAATTATTATGTACACTTTCTTAGATAAACATGATAAAAACCCTGGCTTCTGTAATCTTATAGGCCAGTGAAGACGGAAAAGCAATCTCACTCAGTTACAAGAATTCTTTTAAGTGAAACCTGCCTTAAACAAGCTCTCAGTTAAAGTTACCACCCAAATCACCATTGGCTAAATTCCCAATCATTCCATAGGTTTACTTTGGAGAATTCCAAAATACCTTTTAGTTTACTATTTTCTAGCAAGTCTCAAATAAAATCAAAGGTAGAGTGCCTGTTAAGCTGAACAAATTATTCTGGGACACAGAAAGAGACAGAGATAGAGAAATAATATACATTCTGAATGAAAGTCTATAGTCTGGTGTGATTAAGTCACAGTTGGAAAGACATACTTGCAAGCATTTTAGACCATCACATGCATGCACAGGTGAAAGAGGCCAGAGGTTCTTGTGAGTAAGGAAATACAGAGGCCAGCTGTCAAGAGCCATGGGGAGGAGGGAGCATATAACCTCCATTTCCCAGCAGCATATGGTTGACCTCTCTTCCTGCTTTGGCTCTGCTCTTTCCTCTCATTCTTCCTGACAGGGAGACATGGGTTTAATAGTGTCCCTGGGTCCCTATCTTTCCTTATGTCTGGGACTTCTAGAGCAGGCGACTGCAAGGGCCTGATCTGTAGGTGGCGCTACCGTAAACATTTGGACTGCCCAGTTCTGTTTCGACAGAGCATTCAAAAAGCTCTAATTCAAGGCTCAATTAATCCAAAACAAAGCACTTTTCATTGATCGTTTCCATCTGATTAGGTGTCTCAGATCCAATTACTCGACAATTTTCTTTCCAATGACAAGCTCCCACTTTCTAACCCGAACTGGACAAGCCAGGTCTGTCTGCCCTCTCTGAGGGCTGGCTTGCCTGATACCTAAGACCTTCTAATGCAGAGGCCCTCTTTTCCTCCTGTCAGTCACCCCAAGGAACTCCGGTCCCCGGTTTTCTTTCTATCTGCTGCCACAGTTTCCTGAATATTGTCTGCTCCTTGATTCTCAAGAGCCAGGCTCCAGCCACCAGCTTCAGTGCTTTAATATCTATTGTTTCACCACCCTGACGAGGCTGATTGCCTGGGCTGCAGCCTGTGGCTGTTCCTTTTGTCCCACTAGCCGGTTCGGTGGGACATTTTTGCCACTGTGCTCGTCCTGGACCATCCACCAGCACTTTTTCCATCTTAGGGAGCTTTGCTGGATTGCGTGATCCTGCTTTTCATAATCTTCCTGAAATTGATGGGGTAAACATTTTCAAGACACTTCATATTAAGAACTATCTTTGACTTCTCTCTCTCTCACATCCATATCCAACCCACCAATAGGTTCTGTCAGCTTTCAAGACATGTAACCAAATGCCACCCCTCTTTTCTACCTCCCACAGATGTGACCCTAGTCACAAGCACCATCGTCTCTCACCCAGACTATTACAACAGGTTCTTGCTTTTACTTTGACTCCAACAGCTCAGTCTCCACACAGGAGGCAGAGTGATAACATTACCAGGTTATGATTTTGTCATTTCCAGTCACTCTGGTTGTTTCACTTTCTCATGTCATGTGGGTCTTAGCTCAAATGTCACCTTCTCAGGGAGGTTTCTCTTGCCTCCTCCTTAAATTGCAGCCCCCTTATTATTCCTTATTTTTCTCTTTCTCTATAGCATTTACTGCCGTCTGATGTATTATATGTTATACTGACTTGCCTTATTTATCTTATCTGCATTCCAATAAAGTGCAAATATACTGAAGGCAGGGATTTTTGCCCATTTTGCTCACTGCTTTTCCCCAGTCTGGTTTTTCCCTGGCACAGAGTACTTGCTAAAGGAATGAACAAACAGAGTATAATTTAGTTTGACCTCGGATTTATTGCACATCTTCCTGTTAGATTTGTTTGTTACGTGGTCAGTCTGATCTGGTAACACTATCTCCCCTTGTTCTAGTTCTACTTTTGTTAATGGCAACAGTACCAGATGTTGGACCTCAATTCAGCAGCCCCACTCTTGAGTTTGTCTGGGAAAGAATTCAAAGCTAAGACTCAAAAGCAAGCAAAAGTTTTATTCAGAAAGTCATAGAGGTAGAAGAAGTGAGACCTGGAAGAAGTGAGCCAGCTGGGCTGCATGGGCTCAGGGAACAAGTAACAGAGATAGAAACAGGGCCCTTGGAACTTAGGAGAAAGGCAAAGAAAGGTAAAGACCAAGCACCTGGGGGAAGGAGAGGAGGAAAAGCACAGTGTTCTCCAGAGAGCGAGCGAGCAAGCAACAGGCCCTTCGTCTTGAGTGTTTTATCTGTTTTCCAAAGGTGGGGATTTTAGGGGAGGAACTCAATAGAATATTCATCAGCTTTGCAGGTGTGTCCTTTCAGAGTCATGGTCTCCACTGATTGGTCAGTGCCAGAGGAGGGGGTCATTAGTCTCTGCAGTTGGTTCTGATGTCAGCCAAGGCATAGGCCCAAGTGGCCTTGCTGCTTTTCTGAACCTGAAGCTGAAATACCACTGAGGACTAGATGTTATCCCTAGGGCTTAATGCTTAAGGGAATGGTCATGCAAGGGCTTCTATGGGAATCATATGATATTATTCTCTGGCCCCATGTTCAGCCTCTAAAGGGGTCTACCACTACAACATACCAGGGGAGGAAAGGTCAGGGGAGGGTCCAAACCGCACAACCAGTGATAGGAAAGGTCAGGGGGTCTAAAGTACATGACCAGCAATATGCTAGTGAAGGAAAAGTCACCCTGGGGCGAGGTACCACCCTGTTTTTGCCCACTGCTAGGCACCCAGGACTTTTTGCACTGAAGACCATCTCTGTGTGGCTCATCATTCCTACTCTGCTCTTGCCTAACTGCCTATGGTAGCCCTTCATATAAAATCAAGATCATCTTTTTATATAGATCTAGTTTGCTCTCTAAAACCTCAAGTCTCTCATTAAATAATTTCTTGATATTTCTTCTGTCTTCTCCTGTTTACAAAACATGTTTTTCTTGTATTGTTTCTGTAGTGAGTCAAAGAACGTGTTCATGAAAGAGCAGGGCCACAAAGATCAACATGATGTGCAAGCTGTGATTTATTTTGAGGACAACCAACAATAGCAGAAGATTAAAATATAATAACATAAAATGTAACAGTTTAAAGTTCTAGTATGAGAGTCAAATCATTTACATCCATATCCCAACTCTGCTACCTCCTAGTTTTATGACTTTGGGAAATTATTTATGCGCTTTGGGTGGCAGTTTCCTGATCTTTAAAATGTAATGATATCTACTTCATAAGCTTATCATCTGGCTTGAAGGCACGTAAAATACTGAGAACAGTGTCAGGCACATGGTGAGCACTGAATACATGCTTGCTATTATTAAATAGCCTCACCCACAGACCAGCCTGCGGTGAACCTGATGCAGCATTCCTCCGTAGCCGACAGTCTCTTTGAGAAGCCACCACTACCAGTACAGCCCGCTGCCCTTGGGGAAGAAGTGGGCAGTGGGTTTGCAAAGAGAACACTTTCAGGAAAATTAAACTGAAGCAGAGAGAAGCAAATAAAGTCTTAAGATCAAATGTATAAGAGCCATTGGTGAAGTATTTTAGAAGAATCATGAGACATAAATTCCCCTGACACGAGGAAAAGAGGAAGGTGAGAATTACAAGGAAGCAATCTAGTGAGGGCAATGAAATTAACTTTCGCAATCTGAAAAGTTTTCCAAATCTTAAAGTGCTGAAAATGTTCCGAGCAAATATGGAAATAGTTCCATCCACAGTTACATCCAAATAGTAAACTATTTCTCATAAAAACAAACAGAAGAGGCAATTTGAAAAGAAAATTTTTGCAAAGATGGAAGTGTAATAACAAATGAGTCAAGGGCAAATAGGTGTTAATGAATTACCTGAAGGAAAAAGTTAGAAAAGCAAAATTTGCACATAAAAATTGATGAGGTCAATTAGAGGTCAAAGAAACAAAGCCAGCCTGAAAACCTTAAGGCATGATTAGAAACACTATTTAAGAAATAGAATAAAAAATAGGGGCCTAATTTTATGGATTACTCCTGACTCGATGTTCCTCACTTTGTAAGCTATAATTATTGTTCAAATGGCACTTGTAACATGTGAGCGTGCAATATTTTCCTGGGAGAAATCTAAGAATCTGTGATTTTCCTCCATTTTTAATGCTACTAAATATTTTCTGCATTAGAAAGTTTCATTTAATGTATGTAGATTGAATTTAGGTTGAATAAAAATATATAAGACATTACTATGCTATGCCCTTTGTATAGTGTAAAAAGATGAGGCTTAGACAGGTTAGTCCAGAGTCACACGGTTCTTAAATTATGGAACCAGGCTTCCCAAGACTCTGGATTTCTGTCCAGGACACAGCCAGCCATGGAAATGCCACCCTCCAAGTCTTCCAAGGACTCAGTATATGCCTAAACTGCCCTGACTCACTGTCTGTTGGACATGACAGCTCTGATTTATCACAGGATGCCTTCACATTACAAATGCCAACTAGCCGCCAAGAAGTGAAACCAGATTAGGAAATTCCTGATCTTCTTTAGGGCTCCTCAGAAATGAAGATTAAGGACAGAAGTTCATTACTATTTCCATTTTAGTATTTGTAAGTTCCATCCTACCTCAGCACACAACGTTCTCACTCTCCAGCTTTGCTCTTTCTTTCAAACTGAGGTCACATCATCCCCATTCTGTAAACAGAGACTCCATAATAATAAAACTCAGTCTCATATAAATATGCACAGAAACTCCCACTGTTCCACTACATCTGGTGCATGCCTACTTTAAATTTCTCTTCTAGAAACTAGATCACCTCACACACTGCTCTCCCTCAAATTTTGACTTAATGACAGTCTACGAATTATTAAGGGAAAAAATTAGGTAACACTTCAAGAGACTAGTGTGATAGAATTTGAAACATTCTTGGCTTGTATGTATATGTTTTATTTCATTTTATCTTTAGAGAAAAGTTTCTCTTGTGGCTCAACTTTTTGACAATTAATTATCTAGGAGACAAAATTTTAGAGTATCTTCAACAATTTTTAAGCCAAGTTTCAGGAATACAGTCAGAAATATTGTGTTTTCTTTGGTAAAGATGGTATATGCCCAACTTGCTCCTTGTGACACTCAGGCATGTACCCTACAGTGCAGAGAATTTACCCCCCTACTGTTGACTCAAACAAAGCATTTGAGCAGATGAAAGTCAAGTTCTGATTTCCTTATTTTTGTACCTTACCTCAAGGTTCTTAAGAAACTCTGCTAAAATAGTAGAAAAATCTCTTTCATGAATAAAATGATTCTGCCATCTAAAATAACATCCCACCAACATCACACCATAATCATTCTTTAAAACTTGCTCTTGTAGAAAGATTGGAGGAGAACATTGAATGTAGCAGTGATAAGAAGTAATTTAAAAGGAAAGAGGGTGGGAAGGGGTGGAAGTTGGGAGCAGCTGAATTAAAACCTGTAATGTCTTTGGATTTGCTTGTTTGGGCTGTCACAGACTTCAACTTGAATATGCCATTTGGGTAACATAATGACTAGCTTTCTGCCCATCCCAAACGCTGGGTCTTGGGAAGCAGTTCTCTCCTTCTCTCTGTCCTTTAGTATACGAGCAAACTTTCTCAGCGAGAATTTCAACTTTGTGGCACAGCTTTAACAGTCCACTCACCAATCATCCTCTCTGTTCCTACGGAATAACCCTGAAATAAACCACCGCTGACATCCTGCAGGCTGGGGACACTGATGACCAGGAAAATTATAGGAGGTCAATTAGCACACCAGAGTGGTAGCAACCTTGCCTTTCCCATGCAGTCACAGTGCAGTGTTTGCTCCAGAAATTCCCCCACAGCAGTGTTGCAGGCTGTTCTTTTTTACCCCAAGAGGTGAAAACAAAATAGTAACTAAAATTGGAGAGTGCAAAGCCATCTGGATCAGATGTGGCAAGATGAGACAAGCTGGCCTGGAAACTTCCAGTCCTTATTACAAAATGAGAGCAACCAAAAGCCAGAAAGCAACCTCTGCGCAAGTGGTTAGAGGTGAAAGAGGTGACTCTACACTATAATTTATCTGTCGAAAAGCTCTCACTTAAAAACACCTAAGAGCACTCGGCACATTCCTCTTTCTAGTTCTGTGTCCCTTTTTTGGAAAAGTCAAGTGAAACCTCTCGTGTCTTTCTCGGACCCTCTAGAAGAATCCCACACATAAGTTTCTGTGTATTTTTCTTCTTTAATAGCTAAAAAGTGAAACATTCAATAGCATGATATTTTACCTCTGGGCTCCTGAAATCAACCTGATATTATGGAAAGACAAAGAATTTGAAAGGATATAACCTAGGTTCAAGTCCTAGATTGACTACTTCTGACTATGTGCCCTTAGGTAGGTCACTTGCTCCACCTGCACTTCCGTTCCCGTGTCTGTAAAATGGGCATTATGCCGTTTATGCCACCTTACTAACTCTCCAGAGCAATAAAAGAAATCATACGAAAGCACCCTATACTATCAGCTAAATCCTATGCAAGTTGATCCCTATTATTTTAAATAGAATTGTTTTATCTTTCTGATTGTAAAATTATATCTGCTTATTCTGAAACTTTTCAGAAAATACAAAAAAAATAGAAAACAAAGTGAAAATTGTTTAAATTTCCAAAAGGATAACCACTACTAGCATTTTGATATATTTTGGTCCAGACTTTCTTTGTGCTTACACTCTCATTTTACAAAAATGTCTTTATAGTATGCCATTTGTTTGTAAAATGAAATTTTTATTTACTGTAATGTGAAACAATGTAAGTCTTTTTACTATGAAAAAATAAATAACCCAAATGAAAATGAAAGATAGCACAAATATAGTCAGCATATGGCATGTCTTCACTGTGACAAAGTGAATTATTCATAAGCATTTGTCAGAAATATCCAAGATTAGTGAGCTATTCTGGAACAACAGGGTACAAATTCTAAAGTGGAGATTGCTACATGTTCCAAAAATCTGTTTCCTTTTTCTCCTGAATATGTAACAAAGCTGTATTTCCGACATCTCCTTGTATTTAGATGTGGTCATGTGACTGAATTCTGGCCAATAGAATGTGAGTGGATGAAATATGTGTCTGTTCCATCTGGAAATAGTTAAGAAGAGGATGTGTCTTCCTTGTGTAACCTCTGGTCCTCTGTCAGCTGATGGAAGGAGCCCATAAACCTGGGCCCTGAAATGGCCATGAGGTAGACCACCTGGTAAGCACATATTGGAATTGACATAAATAAAAAATAAACTTCTACGGAGCACTGAATTTCAGATATTAATATTGCAGCAGCTAGTTTTACCTACCTGCAACTTTTGAATATAAAATGAAACTTTTAACATATTTCTAAAGAACATGAAGAGATTGAATCTTGGAGTAAATCCAGAACTTTCCTTAAACATAGGCAGAATTAAAACTCATTGAGTGTTTTAATTTTGGAAGTGCAGAGAAATTATCTTCCCTTCTCACTTACTTGGTACAAATAAATCTCTACCCACTCCCTTTTTAAAAATTCCTAAACTACTCTTCCTAGGTCTTTCTTCCTCTAAATGAAATTAAGACCTAAATGCAAATTTCCCTGAAAGAGATAACATTCATTTCACTAAATGGCCTAACCTGCATTAACGATGATGTTACAGTTATAAAAAGAGGTATAAGAGAGTACCTACCCTCAAACAGTAAGTTATACTATAACAAAGGCAACAAAACTAACATAGATTTAATTACATGGATACAGTACCATATATAAATGCTCAAATATAGTTTCCATAGAAGTAAGATCTTTGTCTTTCTCCAGTATCTCAATAGTATCCAGCACCTAATATGCTTTCAACAAAACTTGCTGAAAGATCATTAAATTAAATGATTGGAAAACAACTAATTATTACATTGTACATCACTATGAACTAGAATAGTTGGGGAAGGCTTAGCAAAGAAAATGCGACTTGGGCCATATTCCCTAGTTTTCATGAGAAGGGGAAATGTAAAAAATGATAATATATGTGTTCCTTGACAATCCTTCCCCTTCTTTCTCCTGTTATTCCCCTCCCCTCTGGTTAATGTCAGTTTGTTCTTTATTTCAATACCTCTGATTATATTGTGCTTGCTTGTTTGTTTTATTGATTAGATTCTACTTATAGGTGAGACCTTATGGTGTTTTTCTCTCACTGCTTGGCTTATTTCATTTAGCATAATGCTTTCCAGTTCCATTCATGCTGTCTTAAAGGGTAGGAGTTCCTTCTTTCTTTCTGTTGTTTAATATTCCGCTGTGTAAATGCACCATAGTTTTTTGACCCACTCACTTACTGATAGGCACTTATGTTCCTTCCAGCACTTGGCTATTGTAAATTGTGATCTTATGAACAATGGGGTGCATAGGTCCTTTTGAACTAGTGTTTCAGGATTCTCAGGGCATAATCCCAGCAGTGGAATTGCTGGGTCAAAAGCCAAAGGGAGTTAGAATTGAGGATGGTAGATCGGGGTGAGTGGATGGGGAAGAGAAGTGGGGGAGAAATGGAGACAACTGTATTTGAACAATAAATAAAATAAAATTATATCTTCTCAGCCCACTGGGTAAAGAGAGGGCTCTTGCAGTCAAAGAGGCAGTTACGAAGTTGACAGCTGTTCCCTGTGCTCAGCTCTGCAGTGCACTGCGCTCTCTGGCTGGGCAGCCCTGCCTGCAGGCTGCGTGGCTGCCGCTGCTGGATCACGGGAACAGACCTAATGGTGAGGAGTCAGCCGGGACAACTGCTCTATTGTACACAGTGTGGCCATTATCAGGAAATATATTTGCGTGGGTGCAATGGGGCAAAAGTTTGGAGATTTTTTAACACCTTTACTGAGATATAATTTACATTCTATTAAATATAAATTCACCCATTTTAAGTGTAGATTTCATCACTTTTGGTATATTTATACTGCTGTGCCAATATTCCCACAATCCAGCTCTGTAACTGTCCTCACCCCCAAAGATTCCCTCATGCCTGTTTGCAGTCAGTCCTTGACCTCCACCTTAGGCAACTGGATGGTCTGTTTTCTCTTCCTATAGTTTTGTCTTTCCTGGATATCACATAAATAAAATCATATATGTTCTTTTGTGACTGGCTTCTTTCATTTAGCATATTTTTCAAGTGTTTTCAGATTGCACAATGCATCTGTAGTTTATTTCTTTATATCACTAATGTTCCTCTGTATGCATATAACCATATTTTATCAGTTTACCAGCTGTTGATGCTATTATTTACCATGTCAGTAAAAATCTGTCACTTTTACCCTGTAAATCCACAGGTTTTTTTCCCTCTAAACCCAATAGATTTTACCCATTCTAAGAGCAAACCTGCTGATATTGTGGCCAGCATCATCTTTTTAAGATTACACTTCCTCATAACTGGTTTTAATTTGCATTTCTCTGATGATTAATGACATCAAGCATCTTTTCATATATCTATTGAATTATTTGGGGAAGTGCTATGATATCTGCATGTCCTCTTTGGAAAGTGCTATTCAGGTCCTTTGCCCATTTTTTAATTTGGTTATTTGTCTTCTTGGTGTTGAGTTGTATAATTTCTTTATATACAATTATTTTGGAAATTAACACCTTATTAGATGTATCAATGGAAAATATGCTCTTCCATTCAGTGGGTTCTCTTTTCATTTTGTTGATGGTTTCTTTTGCTGTGCAAAAACTTTTTAGTTTGATGTAGTACCAATTGCTTATTTTTTTCCTTTTTTTCTTTGCCCGAGCAGATATCTCAGTAAAAATATTGCTAAAAGGGATGTCTGAAATTTTACTGCCTATGTTTTCTTCTAGGATTTTTATGGTTTTGCAACTTATGTTTATGTTTTTTATTTTGTGTTTATCACCTCACACCAGTCAGGATGGTTATCATAAATAAATCAACAAACAACAGTGTTGGCAAGGATGTGAGGAAAAGGAAACTCTTGTGCACTGTTGGTGGGGATGCAGATTGAAGCAGTCACTGTGGAAGGCAATATGAACATATTTCAAAATAGTAAAAATGGATCTGCCTTTGGGTGACCCAGCAATCCTACTTGTGAGAATAGAGCCAAAAAAACCGAAACACTAATTCAAAAGAATTGTGCACCACTATGTTCATTGCAGTGTTATTTACAATAGCCAAGATCTGGAAAAAGCTCAAGTGCCCATCAGTAGATGAGTGGGTAAAACAAATATGGAACATTTACGTAATGGAATACTAATCGGCCATAAAAAAGAAGAAGAAGAAAATTTTACCCTTTGTGACAGCATGGGTGGACCTGGAGAACATTATACTAAGTGAAATAAGCCAGTCAGATAAAGACAAATACCATATATTTTATTCATATATGGAATCTAATGAACAAACTGAACTAATAAGGAAAATGGAAACAGACTCGTTGATAGAGAGCAGGCTGACAACACTGAGGCAGGGTGGTTAGGCAGTGGGGGAAAGAAACAAAAAGAAGAAGGACTTTTGGACATGGATGTGTGGTGATTGCAGCAGGAAGGGGGATATAAGACATAAATGTTAATGAAAAAATACAGGTAAAAAAATACAAACAAAAAGTATAAATGCTTTAATTTGTTCTTCTCTGAGTCAATTTCCAGTATCAAGAAAAGATTTTTGGGAAAATGTTGACCTCCTTTAAATAAAGAAATTACTGATAAAAACACTGAACAAAGTGGGAGTAGAGGGTACATACCTCGATATAATAAAAGCCATATATGAGAAACCTACAGCCAACATCATACTTAATAGGCAGAAACTAAAAGCTTCCCCACTAAAATCAGGACCAAGACAAGAGTGTTTGCTTAACCACTTCTATTCAACATAGTGTTGGAGGTCCTAACTACAGTGATCAGACAAGAAAAAGAAATAAAAGGCATCCAAAAAGGAAAGGAGGAAGTCAAACTGTCAATGTCTGCAGATGATGTGATTGTGTACATAGAAAATCCCACAGACTCCACAAAAAACTACTCGACCTAATAAGTGAATTTGGCAAAACAGTGGGATACAGAGTCAATATTCAGAAACAAAGGCATTTTTGTACACCAACAACAAAATATCAGAATCAGAAATCAGGAAAAAAAAACATTCACTACAGCAACAAAAAATATAAAGTACCTAGGAATAAACCTTACCCAGGAGGCAAAAAACCTGTACTCAGAAAACTACAGTACATTGAAAAAGGAAATTAAGGAAGATACAAATAAATGGAAGCATATACTGTGTTCTTGGATCAGAAGAATTAACATTGTCAAAATGTCCATACTACCCAAAGCAATTTACACATTCAACACAATGCCTTTTAAAATACCAGTGACGTATTTCACAGATATAGAACAAACAACTCAAACATTTATATGGAACCATAAATGGCTTTGAAGAGCCACAGCAATTTTGGGAAAGAACAACAAAATCGGAAGGATCACAATGCCCAATATCGAATTGCGCTATAAGGCTACTAAAATCAGAACAGCCTGGTGCTGGCATAAAAACAGACACATAGATCAATGGAACAGAATAGAGAACCCAGAAATAAACCCATGTCTCTATGATCAATTAATATTCAACTAAAGATGCAAAAAGCATACAATGGAGTAAAAATAGCCTCTTCAACAAATGGTGTTGGGACATCTGGACAGTTACATGCAAAAAAATGAAACTCAACCACCAACTTACACCACACACGAAAATAAACTCAAGGTGGATAAAAGACTTATAAATATAAGTTGCAAAACTATAAAGGTCTTAGAGGAGAGCACGGGCATGAAAATCTCAGATATTCCACCCAGCAATATCTTCACCAATATGTCCCCTAGAGCAAGGGACATAAAGGAAAGAATAAACAAATGGGACTTCATCAAATTGAAAAGCTTCTGCATGGCTAAAGAAAACATCAGCAAAATGAAAAGGGAACCAACCATATGGGAAAATATATTTGCCAATGATACATCGGACAAGGGTTTGACCTCCAAAATATAAAAGAACTCACATGACTCCACCCTAGGTAGACAAACAACCCAATTAGACGTGGGCAAAGGACCTGAACAGATGCTCTTCCAAGGAGAACATACACAGGGTCCAGAGACATATGGAAGGATGCTCTGCATCACTAGCCATCAGAGAGATGCAAATTAAAACCGCAATGAGTTGCCACTTCACATCAGACAGAATGGCCATCATAACCAAATCAACAAACAACAAGTGCTGGTGACATTTTGGAGAAAAGAAAACTCTAGTACACTGTTGGTGGGAATGCTGGTTTGACCCAGCAATTCCACTGCTGGGATTATACCCTAAAAATCTGGATACACCAATTCAAATGAACCTATGCACATTAATGTTCATAGCAGCACAATTTACAATAGCCAAGTGTTGGAAGCAACCTAGGTGCCCATCAGTAAATGAGTGGATCAAACAACTGTGGTACATTCAACCAATGGAATACTGCGCAGCAGAAATAAGGAAGGAGCTCATACTATTCACAACAGCATTGATGGATCTGGAGAGTATTATGCTAAGTTCAATAAGCCAGTGGTAAAAGACAAGCACCACATGATTTCAGCTATAAGCGGAGACTGATGAACAGAACAAACAAGCAAGTTAAATGTAATCGGAGACATTGAAGTGAAGAACAAACTGACAGTGAACAGAGGAGATGGGGGAGGGGAATTGGGGGAAATAAGGGAAGAGTGGTCAAGGAACATATATGGGTGACTCATGGATAAAGTCAAAGGGTGTGGGGTTGAGGGTGGGTGGAGTGGGAATGGTGGAGGAAAAATGGACAAACGTGTACCTGAACAACAATAAAATTTTTTTTTAATTGTGGAGCAATTCATAAGGAAGAAAGGAAGAAAGGAAGAAAAGAAAGAAAAGAAAGGAAAGAAAGGAAAGAAAGGAAAGAAAGGAAAGAAAGGAAAGAAAGGAAAGAAAGAAAGAAAGAAAGAAAGAAATGGCCAACTGTTCCTGCTACTATAACCAGTAATCCCTTATCTTCTGAAGTATCTTAAAGGTCTGGGCACAAAGCTTAATACTCTTAGAATCAATAGGAAACCATTATAGTGAATTTAGGAGTGAAACAACCTATTGGCACCTCAGAGATGGTAGCATTGGAGCAGCATGGGAGTCAGCGGGAAGGGAGAGATTTCATCCAGGACACTGTTCTAGTAATTAAATAAGAAGGGTTTTTTTCTTTTACTCTTAAGTCAAGTAAATGCAATGCAATTAAATTCTGTATTTTTTAAAAGAATGCTCTATTTATATTCCATAATGCAACTTTCATGCTATTTAACACATCCTTTTTGAGAATAGGAGGCCCTATCTTTTCTGCTTATCAGTCTGCTTCTGTGCACATTTATATAGAAGACATTTTAAAATTACTAACAGTTTGGAGCCTTTCCACATGCCATGATAGCCATTATCACTAAGTATCTTGATGTTTCCATGCTTACTTTGACCCACAGGCATTTGTATATTGTGTTTCCTCTACTTGGTACTTTCTTTTGCCCACCTCTTGTCACCTGGATAAATGCTATCCATACTCCAGTTTAAATATCATGTCCTCCGGGAAGACCTAACATGACATTATAAGAGCCTGTCTATGCGGTTGATGAACCACATTATAATTGCATATCTTCACATCAATATCTCCAATGAGATTTAAATTCTGTGACAGTAGGGTACATGCTGCCTGGTTTCCCATTATATACCACAACTTAGTGAACCTTCAGAAACAGACTATGTGTTTTGTCAATATATGCAAAATTGCTTTAATAGGGAGTTATAGGATTCTTGTTAAGGGGACCACTCCTTGTGACCTATGGCAAATTATTTAACCTCAGTTTGATTTTGAAAAATTGGGATAATGTTTACACTTATTGTGAAGATTGAGTAGAAAAGATAGGTGCTCAAAACCTCTGACATGATACCTGGCATATAACGAATGCCTAGTAAATGTTAACTATTAATCAGGAAGCAATTACAGTCTTTGTTGATGGCAATGGGAATGTGCTGCTCAGCCAGCTAGGGGAGCATAGTTAACCTCCACCCCTGGTCACTTGACCTCTGGACCCCATCTCATGAATGCTAAAGCTCAGTTTCCCCTTGACTGTTCCCAGCCAGAGACTGGGCGCAAGGGAACTCCTTAGGACAAGGGACTTCTCTAACACATACCTTGCCACTAGGACTCTGCTTCAGGTAGTCAAATCTTTCCTGGCACTGCTCCGTGGATTGATTTTCTTTCTACACCATCCTCCACTGACCCTGTCCTCATCTCCTTTCACATGTGTCAGTCCAAGCCTTCCCCTTCCCAGTCCTGATTCTTTCTATGATCCTTTCATGCCATTCCTTAATAGCTGCCCTGCACATCTGATCCCATCCTGGTGTCTGCTTCTCAGAGGACTCCAGGTAACAAAGGTGGTGCCAGGGTTAGCCCAAGGAAACAGGGATTGAAGAAGAGCCTGGAACCTGCCTCACTCACTGCCCGGAGGACAAGGATGATGCCATCCTGAGTGGTGCATGGTACACACAGACCCTGACATAAACAGTGGTCCAGATTGCTGTGGAGTTCTTTGTTGGTGACTTGGAAAAACACTTTGGCAGAGGGGATTCCCCTCCAAGGGCAATGGTCCAGGCACTTGAAAGATATGAGGGAGTAATTACAACAAAGACAGCAGAGCTGGTTGGTTATTGCAAAGTTGCACTGAGACCCCACAGAAGCATAATGAGAAACAGAGCCATGAATAAACAATTAAAAACAAGTGTGAGAACCAGGGGGTCTTTTTGGTTACTTTCAAAGAGGCCTTATCCCCTATAGAGATGGTCTGACTCAGCTGAGGAGCAGACTCACTTGAGAGAGGCACAGAGTCCAGAGAAGTCGAAACGCTCAGCTAAGGCAGTCTGTTTTACTAAGTTTGGAGTCCTGGTTGAAAAAATCTGGGACCCTGAAGCATAAGATAGGACATCTGGATGGATGTTCCAGTGGATCTGGCTCTGTGGCCCTAACCCTCAGAGCTTGCAGGTGTGTCCCCTTTCCACAGGGAAGTAGTGCTTCTTCCAGGCTGCAAGATGTTGCAGAGCCCTCTCCTGACAAGGTCCCTCTCTCCAGGCCTGCTCCCACCTCCACTCCTGGGTTCTACACTGACAGCTAGGGCTATAACCCACCTGGAAATATGTTGGACCATGTAAAGCAGAAAAGAGATTATGGTACATAAAAAGACTTACAAAAATTAACTTGCATGTAGCAGTAATAGCCAAGACAGTGCTCCTGAGAGTGGGTTTGGGGGGTGCATGAAAGGCAACTGGTGAAAGGAAACCAGCATAACCAAGAATGGCAGTGGTGGCTCTTCTCTGAGGCAAAGGTTGATAACAAGAGAGGCTTTCCCAAGATCAGGGTTCATTAATACCCATGGGGCCAGTGGGAATTGAGGCAGCTAGGACCACTAGAAGCCTCACTAGCAGTGGTGATGTTATCCACCGGAAGCCAGGAGGCTGACATTAGCTGGTATGACTGAGAAGTCAATGTGAATTGGATCACACAGAGGTGTGAAGATGGTTAATAGAACATGCTTCCTTAGAAGAAAAAAACCCCAAAAAGGATGCTGCTTAATAGCTGGAGCCAGAGAAGGCGGAATCAAGGAGCAAGAGGCTAAGGGCATTTGCCCCAATATAATGTCATAATTCCTTGTTCAGGTCCAGAATCTGTTGACTTAGAAAAAAGGAATATGTAAAACTGAGGTAGGCATATACTCTAATGATTGCCCATTTTTTTCCTGAGGAAAGGGAAATATCAAAACCTGATGACTGTTGAACACAGAGTCTAAGCTGATATTGATACTTGGAAACCCAAAGCACCATCAGAAACCATTCAAAATAAAAGCTGTGCTGAATAACCAAGAATAAACAAAGTGACTACGACAGTTGACATTAAGTAAACTTTGTCACCATCATGATAGGCACATGAAGGGAGTGTCCACAGTGGCAGGGTTCTATAGAACCCAAAGCATGGGCTTCTACTTATCAAGGTTCATCTTGTGACTGCTACCTCTCAAGGTTCAGCCTGCCAACTACAGAGACCAGTGCTCAGCCCCTGATATGACTCTTCCTTGAGAAGACCAATCAGAACATGGTGACAAGTTTACTACCTGAGGCCCCTTTCACCCTGGAGGGGTCAGCAGTTCATCCTCATAAGAATAATATTTTCTAGGTATTAATTTCTGGGATATGGGACCCATCTAATGGGCAACTTTGCCCTTGGGACTTTCTAATAGCCTGGATGAAACTTTTCTAGAACTGCACTGCAGTCTGAGATTCCTTCTAACCCAATCTTCTTCCTTTCTCCTCTCCTTTTATATGTACCAGCCTAAAGACTATCCCTATACACTCCTGCTTTCTCCTCTGTATCCTTCACAAGTCTACATCCAGTAACCTCTTACATGTCTAACCCAATGTTAACATATGCTTTTCTGAGACCACAGTCATGAAGTAAAGATAGGCAGGAGTGCTTTTAGCTCAAGAGAATAGCAATAGTCTTCTAGTTCACACACATTTTTTTTTTGTTTCTGTTACCTCAATCTTTCAAGAGATAACACATGGCCTGTTTTTGTAAATTTCACTCATACCAGCAAAAAAAAAGTTTATTTATTCTTCAGTGAAATATATGGTGGGTCTGTGCAGGAAAAGTCCAGCCATTATTAATATGAGAATGCTTTGTGTGAAATTGATGTAACCAGGCAGTCAAGGAAAGTAGACTGGAATGAGTATGCATGAACAAGGACTACTTCACTGTACGAATCAGTAGAGATGGTAGATGCCATTGACTGAGCATGTGTACTGTGTGGCCATCGTGTTAAAAATGACTGAGCAAGTAGAGCAATGAATCTGCAATAAATTTTTCATTAAGCTTGAACACTCCTCCGCAGAAACTATTTGGATGATTCAGAACCCTTTCAGGGACGATGTAATGAGTGCAGTGCAAATAAAACTGTGACACAAATGATTCAAAGATGGTCAAAAATCTGTTGAAAGTGATCTATGTTTGGGAAGGCCTGTGACAAGCAGAACACCTGAGAATGCTGAATGTGTATGGGCTGCAATCAACAAAGATCAGCGACTGACAGTGTGAGAATAAGAAGGTGATCTAGTTCTAAAAACTACTGTGTCTGAGAATTTGGCACAGGATCTTGGCATGAAACATGTCATGGCAAAATTCATTCTGGGGCTTCTTCTATGAGAGCAGAAGGAACATCGTGCTGCAGTTACTAATAACTTGATTCAAACTTCTACCAATGAATAAGATTTCCTCAAGAAACTCATAACTGGATGAATTGTGGGTCTACTCCTACAGCTGTGATCTGGGCTCAGTTTTCTCAGTGGAAGTTGCTTGGTTCTCCACACTGGAAGAAAGTGCCACAAAGTCTCAGCAAGATCAAGACCATGTTAAGACCATGTTTTCAGATTGGAAAGGTGTTGTCAATCATGAGTGCACACCTCCAAGACAAACAATTAATAAGGAGTATTACCTCAATGTTCTTTATCAGTTGAGAGATTCAGTATGATGAAACAACCACAGCTATGGGCAACTGATGATTGGCAGCTTCATCACAACAATGTACACACTTGTGCATGTCTCGTGCAGAGTTTTTTGCTGAAGCATCAAATCATCCAGGTGACTCAGCCCCTCTATAGGCCACATTTGGTGCCCTGTGACTTCTGGTTTTTCCCAAAATTAAAATCATCTTTGAAAGGGAAGAGATTTCAGACCACTGATGAGGTTCAGGAAAATACAATAGAGCAGTTGATGGTGATTCCAACAAAAGGATTTGCAGAGCGTTTTGAAGAGTGGAAGAGATGGTGGGAGAAGTATGAGGTCCCAAGGTGATTATTTTGAAGAAGACTGAGGCATCATTGTCCTGTGCACGTTTCTTTTATCTTTTATCTTCTTCAATAAATATCGCTATTTTTTCATATTGCATGGCTGCATACTTTCTGGACAGACTATGTATATGTGTATATGTATATGTACACATATATGTATATGTATATATTTAGTTTCTAAATATACAGAAATAAAGAAATGCTTCAGAGATGCTAATATAAGAAGATAAAACTAGTCTTGCAGATAAGCTGTAGGAAAAATAAGACAAGGAAATGATAGGTTCCTGGGTAGTTAAAAGAAGACAAAGAAAAAAATTAGAAGTATTTTTTCTCTTCCCTGACTTCTCTCTTATTTTATGAAATGCACTAGAAATTTTCTTGCAACCACACCTGTGATTACATCAAATAAAACAAGTGAAAGAGTATTACATGGAATCACTACACCTTAACCCCTTTGTTCTCAGCTACAGAATAATTCATTCATTAATTCTCTCATTCATAAAGACTTTCATAAAGGCTTTCTTGTGTACTGTGTACTATTCTGTGTTCTGGTTCTGCTTCAGATTCTTGTTTGTCATAAGATTCTTTGTTAGGGCACTGGTTTTGCACAAACCCTTTTCCTTACCCAGATTCTAGAGTGGTTCAACCCTTGCTCTTTGTTTAAGATTCTTGTGTATCTGATTTCCAGTGCAGGGAAAACCCATCAGACATTTCTTATATCTAGCAAGTCAACTCTAGGAAAAGGAACGATCTTCATATAGTCTTTGAAAAGCCCTGAAATCTCTGGAATTCTCATGTTAGTTTTTAATGAGGAATGGTAGAAAGCAAAAGAGTAAAAGAGAAAGCTAGAGAGAAACTTGTAGTATGGGAACTGGTGTAAGCTAAATATGTAAAAATTCCCTGGTGTGGAAGAACTTCAAGGTCTTCAGCAGATAGAAAGAAGGCATCCCTCAGTACCCCAAAATGGACATTCTTCACCCAATGACTCAAAAACTGTGTTCTAAAACTAGGATGCTTTGAGTATTGATGACATCCAAATACCCCACAAAAAAAGTATTCTAATTTGGCATTAGGTATTCACTTAGTAGTGTGAAATAATTTCTGACTTTTCCTAAGAGTAGATCTTCATACAAAAAAGAAAAGCAGAACTGTTTTCCTCAGGAATATTCTGGGCCACAGGTAGATGAAAAACACTAAATTTAAGGCACTGAGATTAAACTGCCCATCCTCACAACTCTGTTCAAAAAGGGGCCTTGCATTTTCTTGAGAGCAGCAGGTGAGCATTCCAAGGAAGACGATCATCTGCTAGACAACCAGTTTTGTTTTTTGTTCCGTCCATATGGAGCATATACAATACGGCCCCTTGCTGCTAAGAGGGTCAGCCCCACGCCATCATAATCATTGTAGGGCTGTCATAAGTGAGAATCCTGGGCCCCATCTCCCAATGATGGAATCAGAATCTGCATTTTAACAAGGTCATCGAGGGACATGCTAACAAATTTAAGTTTTAGAATCATGGCATAGCTTATTGCACAGGCTACAACTTTTGAAAAATTGGCTTACGTTCCTGAGCCTGCCCCTTCCTAACTGACAAATCGCTTATCATATTTATACTTCTACTGCCTCATGTTGGGTAGAGATAATCTCTATTCTTTCTCTTATGTCTAGTCTTTGTTTTCTATTCTTCCTTGTGTTTTGTTACTCATGATTTTTCCATGTTTCTGATATGTTAGTCTTCTCTATTCATTTGTGTTGTCATTGGAAGCCTTTGCATAAGGATGAAAGAACAGACATGCAAATACAGGAATACCTCATTATATTACACTTCACTTTATTGTATTTCATGGATGTTTTTCACAAATTGAAGGAAAGACTCTCCACCAGCAAGAAGACAGACTTACTTTATTGTGACACTAGCTAAAGCTATGGTCTGGAGCCAAATCCACAGTATCTCTGAGGTTTGCCTGTGTCTTCATCCATATGCAAGCATCTCACCCAAGCTCTGTTTATTCATTAAGCTTAACAAAATAATAATTTTGTTTAGTGAATATAAAAATTATTTGACATTTAAGTACTTTCCCTTGCATGCCAAACAGCCTCCCAAATTCTGGGCAACTGAATGAGTAAGCCAATTTGTATGTAACAGGTTAATACAAATTTTGCCTTTCTAGCAGATTCTAACTAACCATGGCATTTTGCTTTTCTTTGAAAAGCTGAAATATGACTGATAATATAAAATTATTCTCCTTACATTATCCTAATTATCATGTTTCAGTTTCCTTTTTATAAAATACAGGCTTGTGCTAAATTATCTCAATGCACTCTTCTGTCTTTAATATTCTATGACTCTAATTTGAGGATTCCGCAAACCAAAACTTTGTTGTCAAATATTAAAAATCAGGGAAATATAATTCCATATGTTTTCCTCAGGACTTCCATTTTTGACAGTAAGGTGTTAAAATCCTCTACTATAAGTGTATTGCTGTCTACTACTTATTCATTTTTTTCCCTTTGTACTTGTGTTCTTCTCTCACTCTTTGTCTTCATCTTCTTAAAGCAATCCCTTTAGCACATCTTGCAGTGCTAGTTTGGTAGAAGTGTATTCTTTTAGCCTTCTTTTGTCTGGGAAACTCCTTATTTCATCTTCCATTTTAACTGAGAGCCTTGCTGGGTACAGTAGTCTTGGTTGCAGGCCCTTGCAAGTAATTTCATTACTTGGAATATTTCTTGCCATTCCCTTCTGGCTTATAGTGTTTCTGTGGAGAAGTCAGCTGCTAGCCTTCTTGGGGCTCTCTTGTATGTTACTTCCTGTTTCTCCCTTACTGCCTTTAAGATTCTCTCTTTGTCCTTGATATCTGTCATTTTAATTATGGTGTGTCTTGGAGTGGGCCTCTTTGGGTTTCTCTTGATTGGGACTTCCTCCTTCCTGCACTTGTGTGACTTTTTCTCTCCTCAAATTAGGAAAGTTTTCCATCATTACTTTTTCAAACAGGTTTTTTATCTCTTCTCCCTCTGGTATCCATACTATACACATACTATTATGTTTCATGTTGTCCTGCATTTCCCTTAATCCCTCTTCACTCTTTTGGAGTCTTTTTTATTTCTTGGTCTTTCTGGGAATTTTTATCCACCTTTTCTTCTAGCTCCCTGATTCAACCCACTACTTCATCTAGCCTGCTTTTGATTCCTTCTATGTGTTCTTCAATTAGAAATTGTATTCTTCATTTCCTCTTGGTTCTTGTTGATAGTTTCTATATCTTTTTTCATGCTGATATAGTTTTCAGTAAGTTCTTCATTGTTTCCCTGTAGTTTTTGGTAATTTTCACCAAGGTCATTGAGTTTCCTTATAACTATTGTTTTGAACTCAATATCTGAAGTTTATTTGCCTCCATTTCATATATTAGCCTCTCTTAGGAGTCCTCCTTTCCTTTAGATTGGGGGTTGTTTATTTGTCTTTGCATTATTTGTGAGACTTTTCTTTTTTGCTTCTACTTCTTAAATTAATCTGTTTTGACTCCCTGACTTTGTGGTGTGAAGTTCTATAGTAGGAGACCTGAGAGACTCACTGGTGCAGTCTCCTTGATCTCCTGAACTGGATGCCCTTGAGATGCTTTTTATGCCATTTATGCTAGCTCTCTGGAAGTAACTGAGTTTTGATTGTTGTTTGGTTGTTCTTTGGTGTGTCCTTCTCTCCAGCTGGTTGGCTGAGGGTCGCTCTGCCTGTCACATCTTGTGTGTTATTGTGCAGGTGCTGCCAGAGCGAAACTACAAAGCCCAAGAAGCAAATCTACATCTGCAAAAATAACTACCTCCCTGAAATCCCACTATCAATAGCAAATGAACCAGGATTAATAAGACTGCAAAGAGATTAAGACTATTATAAGAAAAGAGAGAAATAAACTGTAGTATAAAATCTAGTGACTTAATACGCACAAAGTTGATGGACAAGAAATGGATGTTAGAGAACTATGTAGTAAAGAAAATATCACAAATCATGGAGAAGACCACCATGGATTCCATCTTGGCGGCCTCTAGTATTTACTGCTGTGTTTTCTTTCTGGATCTGCCTCTGGTGATGTCAGATGGTGACCCCATCTGACTTTAGATAGTTTGTTTGAGACTTCTAGGGATCTACTACTGTCTGTGCTGTCTCCTTTAGTTGTTAATCTAGTCACTCTGCACTCAGCAGTCAGGCTTAAGCACCATAGGGTGGGGCAGAATCCCTGCTAGGGGCCTGACTATTGTTTCCTCTCAGGCTGCTGTCACTCAGGGGGGCGGTCTTCCTGAGCAAGATGCCTGCCATCATATGGGGGATGACTCAGCACCGGGATCCCAATGGCTGCTCTCTCAGTTCTCTCCCCAAAGCCTCTGTCCCCAGTCTCTCCTCAGGTATCTCTAGCTCACTCTGCCCCTGCCTTTGCTGGAGCCCAGGTAAGTGACTGCAAATAAAAATTATATGTTGACCCTTTAAACAGCTCTCTGGGTCCCCAGCTACCTAACTCTGGCAGAGTGAAACACTACCACTTTTTGCAGCTGGCTGTTATCTGTGTACTGTTGGGCTCTGGTGCTATGGGCTGGGGATCCCCGCTTATGGTTTAGACCCCACTCTTCTCAGGAGAATCCAACTGGCCACTTAAATATCCCTCTGGTACTGGTGGCAGTGGGTGCCTAGCCAGCCTTCTCAAGTCTTCACTGCACTCCTTACAAGTCAAGTTGTGCTGAAGCTGATTCTTCTGTCTGTCTGAGGTTATAAGGCTTCTTTCTTACTTATGTTCAGTTGTTTGTTCTGGGTGATTTCTCCACAATTTAGTAGCAATTCCTGATTGGTCCTGGGAGGAAAGTCAGTGTTACTTCCATTCACTTTTCCACTATCTTGCTGATCTCCCTGGTGTATTCATTTTCTATTGCTGTTATAACAAATATCATAAACTTGGAGCCTTAAAACAATAGAAACTTATTATCTTACAGTTCTGTAAATCAGAAGTCTGACATGAATCTCGCTGCACTAAGTTAAAGACTTTGTTCTTTGACATCTCTAGAGGAGAATTGTCATTCCTAGATCTTAGAGTCCACCTACATTTTTTTTTTGTGGGTTGGCATGTGCCCACCTTCCTCCATCTTCACAGCCAGACCAAGCAACAGTAGATCAAGTTTTTTCACTGACCATCTCTTTGGTCTTTCCAGCATGAAAAGTTCTTCACTTTTAAGAACTTGTGATTTGATTGAGCTCACCTGAATTATCCAAGGTACCCTCCCCTTTTAAGGTTCTTTACCTTAATCACACCTGCACAGCCCCTTTTGCTGTGTTAAGTAACATAGTCACAGGCTCAGAAGACTGGAACATGGACATCACTGAGGGTGCTATTTTGTATACCACGGTGGTTATCAAAGAGTTCACAGAGAAGAGTGATACTCAAATGAGACATTAAAGAATGAGTGAAAAGGAAAAAAGACTCATGGACATGGACAACAGCGTGGTGAATGCTGGGGGTGGGGGTATAAGGGGACTAAATGGTAATGTAAAAAATATAATAAAGATTAAATTTTTTAAAAAAAAGAATGTGTAAAGAATGACCCAGGTGGAGGGATTGCTCTTACCCTTTCAGCTGAAACAACAACAAAAAGACAAAATATACTGCTTTTAGGCATTGATATCAGGCATCACAGGACAGGGATCTCTGAGAGTGAGGAAACAAATTGAGAATTAAGATTGTCCTAGTTTACTGCCTAGAGAGAGATTCAAGTTCGTAGCTCAGGGAGGAACAACTCAAGGAAGTCTAGGGATCTACCTTAGCTGAGAAGAAGTGAGTGGAGAGCCCAAGGCCACTGCACATCACAGAGAAGATTATCAGAAAGGAGAG
This sequence comes from Mormoops blainvillei, assembly GCA_004026545.1. Classification (NCBI taxonomy): domain Eukaryota; kingdom Metazoa; phylum Chordata; class Mammalia; order Chiroptera; family Mormoopidae; genus Mormoops; species Mormoops blainvillei. Next base: position 49,629 of record PVJD01006470.1, on the reverse strand, counting down.
AGTCACATAGAGACAGAGCCCCAGATATCTCCAGAAGTCCCCAGGAATCATCAGCTGAGCACTAATCAGCACATGTGTGTGTGTGAAAACTACCTGAGGCCAGGGAAAAGGTCACTCAAAGAAAGTAGAGAAAATAATTTCCAGAACCCATACAGGGCTGAGACTATTTTAAAACAATAACACTTACGGTAACACAAAAAATATGAACTACTGCCATGGCCAGTGTGGCTCAGTTGGTTAGAGCATCATCTTGTAAACCAAAAGGTTGCAGGTCTGATTCCTGGTCAGGGCACATGCCTAGGTTGCAGGATCCATCCCCAGGTGGGGCAACCAATCAGTGTTTCTCTCCTGCATCAATGTTTCTCTCCCTCTCTCTCTCCCTCTATTCCCCTCTCTCTAAAATCAATAAGCATGTCCTCAGGCAAGTATAAAAAATATGGAATACTTAGGGATAACACATACTCTGATAAAATAAGTACAATACCTGTACACTGAAAACTGTAAAACACCATTGAAAGGATCTAAAGAAGACCTAAATAGATAGAGAGATATACTGTATTCCTGGATCAGAAGATGCAATATTTTAAAGATGTTGCTTCTCCCTAAAATGATCTATAAATGTAACACAATCCTGAGGAAATTCCAGCAGTAACTTTTTGGGAGAAATTGACCCATGATTCCAAAATTTATATGGGAATGCAAAAGGCCCGATATAGCCAAAATAAACTTTAATAAAGAAGGGTAAATTGGAGGACATATACTATATTAATACAAGACTTAGTATAAAGCTATCATAACCAAGATATTGTGGTATAGACATAAAGATAGGCAAATAAATCAATGAAACAGAAAAGATAGTCCAGAAATATGCTGACACAGTTAACTTCTTTTTTACAAAGGTGCCAATGAAATTAAATAGAAAAAGATTATCACTTTTTCAACAATTAGTGCTACAATAATTGGATTGTCGATTGCAAAATAAAATAAGATGAACCTTGAATCTCACCTAACATCACATACAAAAATTAATTCAAAATCAGTTATGGACAGAAATGTAAGAGATAAAAACTATAAAAATTCTAGAAGAAAAAACATAGGATAACATCTTAATGACCTTAGGTTTGGTAAAGATATCTTAGCTAGGACATAAGAAATACAAATGCTTAAAGAAAAAAATCAGTAAGTTGTATTTCACCATGAGTAAAAATGTTTGCTTTTTAAAAACACTGTTAAGAAAATTATAAAGTAGATAGATGCATCCCCATGTTTATTGCTGTATTACTTAAAATAGCCAAGACATGGAAACAGCTTAAATGTCCATCAATGGAGAAATGGGTAAAGAAAATGAATACACACACACACACACACACACAGAGTGAGATGTTACTAAGCTATAAACAAGAAGTAAATGTTGCCATTTGTGAAAACATGGATGGACTTTGAGGGCATTATGCTAAGTGAAATAAGTGAGACAGAGAAAAACATACTTTATGATCTCAAACAAACAAATGAATAAATGAACAACAACCAAAATATCCCTCATAGATACAGAGAACAGATTGGTGGTTGCCTGAGTAGGGGGTGGGGGGTGGGGTGGGAGGTAGGTGAAAAGGGTGAAGGGAATCAAAGGTACAAACATCCAGTTATAAAATAAGTAAGTCATGGGTAACCATAATTAATAATACTGAATTGAATATCGCTAAAAGAGCTGATCTTAAAAGTTCTCATCACAAGAAAAAACATTTATAAGTAGGTATGGTGATGGATGTTAACTAGACTTATTGCGGTGATCATTTCACAATATATACAAATATGAAATTTGAAACTGATGTTTTATGCCAATTATACCTCAATAAAAAAAATAAAAAGGTAAGCCACATATTAGGGAGCAATATTTGTAAAACATGCCCATCAAAGAACTGCATCTAGAATATACAAAAAACACAATCCAATAATAAGAAAAACAACTCGAGTGACCAAAAGATGTGACCGGACACTTCAGCAAAAAGATACAGATGGTAAATATCTACATAAAGGTAAACTGATATCATTGGTAATTTGGAAAATGCAAATTAAAACTATAATAAGATACCACTACACAGTCAATAAAATGCCTAAAGTTAAAAGAAATAAAAATAATCAAGCATTGGTGAGAAAATGGAGCAACAGGATCATTTTAAATACTACTGTTTGGAATGCAAATTGTTATAATTATCTTGGAAGAGTTTGGCAGTTTATTAAAAAATTAAACATACTCCAGCCATATAACCAGATATTCCACTGTTGGACATTGTTTTTGCAATTAACCTCTCTTTCTGAAAATATTCACTGTTCCTCTCTGCAGCAATCCTGTCTACTAACATGGTGCCATGTCTTTTTTCTTAAACAAAAAACTCTTCCCTGACCTACATTACCTTCCACCCACTGATTTCCTTTATAGGAAAACTCAAAAAAAGAGTTATTTTTATTTTTATCTGTTTGTCTTTCCTCCCACAACAGGTTTTGTAATCTTCGCCCCCGATGAAAACAAACATAAGTTCACCAATGACCTCTACATTGCCAAATTCAAGACTCAGCCCAGTAAAAATTCAACTTCTCAAAAACATTTGAGTGAGTTGATCATGGTCATGTCCTCCTCCTTGAAATGTTTTTTTGTCTTGACTTTCCAGACTCCACACTGTCCTTCTGCCTCATGGGTTACCACTCTCAACCTGCTTTTCTGGTTTCCATCTTCTTTCTAAGCTCTTAACATTAACAAGCTTTGATGGTCAGCTCTTGAGCCTCTTCTTTATCCCATTTACTCCCTCATTGATTGCATTTAGTGCCTCAAACATTAGATACTATGTTGAAGACTTGCAAGTATTTTATCTCTAGCTCTGATCACTTGCCTAATCTCCAGATTCATATATGTATACTCTGAGGATGTAGAAAATACCCATCAGATGGTAGTTTCTCAACAGATATTTGTTTCAGGTATAAATTGCAAGTAAATACCAGTTAAATTATTTAAAATGTAACTTTACACCATATATTATCCTGAAATTTTCTCATCTATCTTTAATATTGAGGTTAGGTAGTTTCTAAAATTTGTGCAACAAATAATATTGGATTCCAATTCTCTCAGCTACCCAGGTGGTCATGGACTTTTTACTTCACCTTTTATATCATTGTTACTTCATATCTTCTTAAGCCTCAGTTTCTATATCTTAATAATGGAGGAGCAACACCACTCTCATATGAAAGGAATGAAAACTATGTGAAATGGTGAAAACACTGTATGTCTGATATTGTGTTATGTTATCAATAAATAGTTATTAATACTGTCTTCATGGGATGTATCCTTCAATACATCCCTGGTTTTTACCTCAGTAGACATTCCTAGAATCAAATTACACTGTCAATGCATATAATATTTTTATTACTCTCAACAGATATTGACAAGTGATTTTTCAGAGATTGTATCACAACAATGTATGTACCTGCCACATGACACTTTGTCAGGAACTATTACCACTTTATATAACTTTAATTAGCAGTGTTTAAGCAGGATATAATATAAAGACACTTGTTTTAGCAAATTTAAATCTAGTATGTTTCCAAGTTGACACATTATTCAAATTGACTCTGCCTTGGTTTCTCCATCTGTAAAATGGGGATAAATCTGTAAGTCGAAAAAGTAGATCTATAATTGGACTAATCAATGGGTATAGTGCTTTTGAAAAGGTGGAATGCTATGGGAACATGTGATTTTTTACCACATGGTACAGTCAGAATATCCCAATCAAAATCAAGTGTGCATTGAAAAAGCGCTGTGAGCACAATTCAGTGACAGAGGCTGTCAGGATGGCAGCCTTGTTTGCTTTTCAGAGCAGCTGGCCTCCCTGAATTCCTTAAACTGTACAGTAGTTTTGAAATTATGATGTGTGTGCCTATGCACTTTATTCTTACAAAATCATCTCTATGTTCATCTGCTTAGTCATTAAGTTTTATGATGGAAGTTGAATGCCTAATGAAATTGCAGTTTTGAACTGTTTTATGGACTCTAAGAAAATCTCATTTACCACAGAGTAGCTATGAAAAGACATGAATGGCAGATGAAAGTGTATAGGATTAGTATAAATGGAAGAGGGAAATTAGTTCTAAGGATACACAGAAACAAAGCTGATATTATTTTCCACCATTTCCTCCACTGCTTGATCACTTCCTCCATTTTTTCATCTGTTCATTCATTCATTCATTCACCTACTCAACACTCATTTCCTAAATACCAACTGAAGAAACTGAAACATGGGCTATTTTTTGCAAAGATTCTAAAATATAGATGGGAAAACTGATAGGGCCATAGACAAAACAAGGAAGTATTAAATACACTACTCATACTAATACTTTTCTTCAGGAGTCTTACAGGAATGGTGATTGTAGAGAGAAAATTCTCTAGTATTAAGATTCAAAAGGTGCAGCAGGCAATGCTTACAGGAGTTGAAGCTGCATGGCATTAATCACATTTAGTGGCTTTTAAATAGTCTGGAATAATGAATGGATCAATAAATAGTCTGAAGTACAGATGTCCTAATCCAATTTACATTATTTGAACATTAATTTTTACAGGATTCCTGTGTGTGTGTGTGTGTGTGTGTGTGTGTGTGCGTTTCTACCCCTAACAAATAAAAACTTACAGAAAACTGTAAACTTCCAAGTGTGACATCAATCCTCAAAAATCAACTAAACTGTACAATTAGGTACATAGCTATGAGCATGTAAAAAGCCAGGAATAAAAGGTCAGAATACAAAAACACTCACTAAGGTTACATTTTGTTAAATAAAATGTTTTTATTTTTTTCATAAATTTACTTGGTTTTAAGAACATCATGGGTAATGTACAGGCTGTTACGTTGATTTTGACAAATTATATGTCAAAGTACTATTGGACAAAGGACAAAAATGCAGTGAGAGATACTTTTTTTGTTGTGATACAATGACATAAACACTGTCAATAAGCAAATCAATATCAAGCTAGGAGTACCTAGTTACTTCACAAGGCCCCCTAGTCTTAGTGGATATTTTTTAATGACAATTTTTTGATAAAATAAATATAGCAGTGCAATTGCATGGAGGTTTTCTGTTTTCCCCTGCAGGTAGAGTAACCACTGTTTTCAACCTCTCTGCATATCACACTGAGCCACAGATAGCTGACTGTAGTGACCTGATCCATGGCCTCCCTTCCTTCTGGCTTCTCGTTGAGATAGTTGGAGAGACGCAGCTGCAGGACAAGATTGGAGTCAGGATACCCATTACTCCATGTGCCTGCCTCTGAGGTGGTCCTGCACTGGCTGTACAACCCCGCTAAAGAGTACAGCTCCTGTCGGGGGCTGGTATTTGCCCAGGTAACTGACCATTGCTTGCGTTGTCCCTACAAACCCAGGAATGATAATGTTTTCAGCACCTACTATTGCTAGTCCAGTGAACTGTCTCTTATAAGTTACCCTTATCCTGCCCTCATTTTTGTAAAGAATCCCTTCATTAAACTCTTCTCAGATATTCCATTTAAGTGTGCTAACTGCTTCCTGTCAGGATCCCAGCCAGTGCACTTATTCTCCTAGGCTACAAGTTCAGAAACCCAGGAGTAATCTCAACTTCCTTTCTACTTTGTATCCCACATATAATTGTTTTCAAGATCTGTCAATCCTGCCACTGCATGACATCAAATCTATTCTCTTCTTTTCATGTCTATTAGAATAGTTCTAGTTCACATGACCCTTGATGCTAAATGGTATAACGCATGTAGAAGCACCACATACATTATAAATATCATTCCAGCATTTCTTGTAGTTGCTATTATAATTGCTATTGCCCCTGAACTCCTCCTTCTTACTTTTTTTTAACCTGCTCCAGTGTAGGGCATACAGAGCCCATAGTTCCTTCTCCCTAAAACCTAATCTAATCATGTCTCTTCCCTGCTCTATAGTCTTTGATTCCCAGTTCTCTAGAATAACCTGAAACTCCTTGTCATACTCTCAGGATCCCAGCAATCTTGCTCTGGCACATGTTCTCTTTTATCTTCTGTTCTGTTCTATCTCTCAGCCCTAAACCACCTTGTACCTCTTTGTACCCTCCCCTAAATGAGCTGAATATATCCACCTTTGCATCTTTGTTATACAATGTTCCCTTCCTTGATCTGTAATATCATTTACATGGTGATCCCACAATTGTGAAATTCCACTCAGCTCTCATGACCTTTAATGTCAAACGTCACCTTCTCCATGATGCCCTCCCTGATCCCAGGAGGGAACAAACCTCTCCCTTTTCTACCCTCCTACTGACTTTGTCCATGTTTTCTACCTAGGTAGCACACAGCAAATTGGGTTAGGGTTATTTATGTAAATGACTTTTTCTCTGAGGCATTTCAAAACTCATGAGTAGAAATCATTTGGTCTCTCCCATATATTTAATTTTCATCTCTTGTCTTTTTCATGTCTAACACATATTGAATGCTTGAAGATATTTATTAAATGGATCTAGGTTATGACATAAGATTAGAAGGAATTTTTGTCAAATTTATATACCCAAGTTATAATACACAGTTAATATAAAGGTTGATAGGATCAAGTTTCTAAATTATTTTGATAGAATAGCTACAGTGAAACCAACAAATGGATATTAAGGAAGATGAAGTTATGTCTCTAAATTTTAAATGCACAAATGCAGGTCTGGAAAGTCCCAGTGGGGCAGCAGTTTGAATTGTAATTATGGACTTTTTATGTGTCTAGGAACAGTAAATGTAAAACAAAATATGTAATTAAATTTTCTATATAATTTCAATAAATAATACAGGTTTAGATTAAAAGTAACAAGAGCTGTATGTTATTCTACACAGTTTAGACTATATCTCATATAAAGTGCTCAGTTGAGGGTTTTTAAGGAAGATTTTGACAAATTAGTGAGAGTCTGTTAGGGGAATCCTCACAAATTAAACAGAATATTTTGCCAGAAAGGGAGACTGAAAATAATAGCCTATCCCCGCTAACATGCGGGGGCAGATTAAGCTTTGTAGTCCAGAGATGCAAAGTCACAGCAAGTGGGAAGAAGTGGTACATAGACTGAGTCCAGCTGCATATTATAAAGAACATATTTATAATCATAAATGCTTATTGGTCATGAAATACTAGAATCTTTTAAGTAGGAGCTTAAAAGTTTTGTGTCAGTGATGAAGTAGAAGGAATTTCCACATTGGCAGGAAAGAAGGAATAGACCACTTTCCACAGCCATTCTCTGATTAATTTGCCACAAAACCAACTTTCACTGTCAGTTCTCTTTTTACTAAACCTCATGTGGCTCCATGTTTTCCACTGTGTCAATTATAAACACATCTGCCTGGCTCTCTATAGCTCTCATAGTCACACCCACAGAGTAAATTGCTTTTCCCACGCAGTCACAGTATGTATCTTCAAACGTGGTAATATCTGTCTCATGCCTCAGCAACATACCAAGATCTTGGGGTTAGTAGTGGTAAAATAATTATAAATCCTTTCATGTTTACTTTTCTAAACATAATATTAATCAGTGTCCAGGGTTCATCTTCTCGTAGCTATCCTATAAAAGGAAACATTTTGTATTAAGATTGGCAATGTTCCCTCTCCAACATCTTCCCTGTATGTCTCTTTACGTGGGGTCAACATTATTCACCATTCATTTAACAAATATTTATTGCTACATAAAAGCACCATGCTAAAGGATTGGTGTATAAAAATAAAACATGGTTCCATTTCTCATTGTGCTTAGGTACAGTGGAGAAGACAAATGGGGAAGTAAAGCATTACAATCTGACATGACAAGTGCTAGAGCGCAGAGCAAAGACAAAACTCCCGGGGGAGTTGAGAGGGCAAGGTAAGGGACCACCAATGATGTAAAAGTTAAAGTCAGTTTGGAGACATGAACAGAAACTTAGTGGAAGCAAGCAGGAACCATGTTCTGGGCTGAGAAAACTGGGAACTTTTAGAGGTGAGCAAGGTTTAAATCTCAGAGTCCTGCATGATGTGACAAAGAATTAAGACTTTATCTGAATTCAGTTCTGCCATGAGAGGGAATTAGATACCTCCAGAGGCAGAGGAATCTGAAAGGTCTCTTGATCTTGTAATTAATTTATTGCTTCCCTTAAAATTGTGATGGTTTTCAATGGGGAGAGGGATGCATGGTTCAGGATGGAGCCCAGATGTTCCAAATCCCAGGAGGTCAATGTCTGGCCTAAAGCAGCTTCCCCTCCGGAGCATCTGTGAAGTGTGTGTCCCCTCTGGGCACAGTTGCAGTTGGAGACTCTGTGAATGACCTTCAATTTCAAGTCCAAAGGGACTTGACTCAGAGAGGCTATATGAGGAGGAAAATCATCTGGACAAGGACACTCAGGAGACACTGCTGCAAATTTCAGCAATTGAGTCAAATTCTGTGGGGCTGGGTGCATACATAAGAGGCCTCTGCCAGGCAGGAAGTTAGAGGATCAGCACAGAGGCTGTGAGCCAGCACAGCTGTGAGTACTTCTATGGTCTGCAAAGCAGGGACAAAGAAAATCCCTTTCCCGACTCTGAAGAATGATCTCTGATTGCTTGAGAACTAGAGATACAAGGACACCCAGTAGATATTTTAGGTCCTTGGCCTTTAAGGAATTATCTTGAGTGCTCTATTAGGTTATTCTTGAGAAAATGCTAACTCTGCAGCACAGGTCTGAAAGTGCCTATCACTTAGGAAGACAGCAGGGTATAATAGGTTTCTATAGACTGGTCCCATACATCAGGTCCTCAGCTTTTAATCTCTCACTCTCTTTCTCGTACCCTACTCCTCCCCTTTCTTTCCTAGCACACTAATTAATATAATAAGCCTCACTGAAGTGATTCAGGATTTTTGGAACCTGGTTTCATTTCCAATTGTGTCCTATGCTTTAAGTACCAAAGAGAAGTATGACCACACTCTTCACATACTATTTGTATCTTATCAGGGTCTGAGAGACAATGGAATCAACCCTTGCATTGCATGCCCATGTCTCTGAAGCTGGCATAAGGGCCCCATGGGTCTCCTGAGCCACCCAAGAAAATCACGAATCTTGAGCAGGATGTCTGCACATGGAGTCCTCCCAAACACTAATTATTATGTAATTAGAATATTTTCCTTTTTCACCACTCTAGCACTTCTCTCCTCGATTGCTCAAAGGTCACTGACAGCACTTCAGCATTCTTATTTATGTTTTCTTCCTACCATCGATAATATTTATCAGGCAAACAGTCACCAGTGCATTCAGAGTAGTTAAGTGCTTTCTTAATTATTCCTTTGTCAACCTATGCTTGCCATTCCCCCTTCCCTGTCTACATTTTTTCAGTTTGAAGATCGCTCTTCTTTGTGGTGTTTTCCTAAGTTAGAAATAATAAGAGATAGAGATTTCTGTTTTCTTTTCATTGGCCCTAAACTGATAGCCTATTCCTTGCACTAAATAGTAAGTTATCTAATGCCAGGCAGGGAAAGATCCCAACACTGTACTTGGTGTATCTTGTGTGCTTAATAAATATTCTACTGAACAGAACCAGGTCTTTAGTCTCCAAATGTGGCAAACACACCCTGGGTGACCAATAAGTCATGTCCTTCTGTAACCCCACCGCCTGAGAATGGGTGGAACCTGTGACCTGCTTCTAACCAACAGATCATGACAAAATTAATGAGGGGTCCCTCATGTGACTGTGTTATCTCATATAGCTAAACATAAGGGTTTTTTTTTTTTTGGTATAATTAGGTCCCTAATCAATTTACTTTGAACTAACCAAAAGAAAGACTGCCCTAGATAGGCCTGAACTAATCCATGAAGCCATTTAAAAGAGGGTTTATATTTTCTCTGAGATCAGAAGCTTGAAGAAATAGGAACACACTCTCTCTCTCTTTCTCCTTCTCTATTACATAGGGTTTCTGCAAGGAAAAATTTTTTAAAATGACATAATGTGGGCTAGGCAATAATTTCCTCTTTATTTATGACTGACTAAAAATATGTTACTTTGGGAGCATTAAAAAAAAATTACTCAGGACGAACCTTTGCTTGTTGTTAGCCCCAGAAAGTGAAATCCTAGTAGAATATTTCATAGTCAGGGCACAAACGCATGGAAAAATGGGTCACAAGGGCCCAGACTGCTTTGACCTTCAGTAAGAGGATGTCTTTGAGAGGGTGGAGAGAGGGCAGTGTTCATGACCTTGGGAAGAAAGTTCAGAGAGAGAGTGAGATACAAAGTGCTAGAATCCTAAAGAGCATGCAATAGAAAGCATGTTTATTCTTTCATTCATTCATTTTATTCAGCAATCATTTATTGAAGAACTCCCATGTGCCAGGTATTGAGCCTAGTGCTGGGAATATTAAGATAAAAACATGTTCCCTACTCTCAAGGGACTATCTGTTGCAAGGAGTCAAATTAATCCCAGGTATTTAATATAGAGTATGTTAGGTGCTGTGATAGAAATCAATACAGAGTGCATGAGAGCAAGTAAGAGGGTCGCTTAACCCAGTTTTGGAAACAAAGAATATTTCTAGAGGAACTGATAGCTAACAGGAATCTTGAATAACAAGCAAGAGTAAACTTGGAAAATGGAATGAAGTGTAAAAAAGTAGCCCCAAATGAGAAATAAAAGGACCTTTTATGAGCAATGCAAGTAAAGGGGCCCATATGACTGGACAGAAAGATGTGTAAGAGAAGGTAGGGACCAAACGAGTGAGAGCGACAGGCCCTAACCATTGAGAGTTAACTTACGCGGCCTAAGAGGCACCATGAGTCACTAAAACCACATCTAAGTGGGAGGCTAACGTGGTCAAATTTAGTAAAAATAAAGATTTATTTAAAGATTTCTGTCTACTAATTAAGCTTTAAACTCCTCAAATTTGGGAAGGTTGTGACCCAGGAAAAAAATGGAAAACTGGGGCCATAGCAAGGTCAGAGGTGGAAATTCAGAGTTGTACAGGACAACCTTGTCAGCTTGATGAAGAAAAATATTATAACTGCAATTACAGTTAGGATTGGGAGAGGATCTGCTGCTCACTGGCCCCTCCCATCTGTGAAAGCACTGAGAACATAATATCACTTTACTGACTATTTGAACAGTAAATAAATGCATGTCTGCATGTTTGAGCTCATGGTAGTGTTTCTATTTGGATAGTTTCATTACAACATGCCTAAATGTGCCTTAATAAAAATGATAGATGAAATAATAGATTGGAATGTGGGGTGTGGGTCATACCCTCAAGCATATTTTTGCTAAATGGCATTATTCAATGTCTGTTAGTGGGCTACCCCAATCCTACAATTTCATATGTGATTGCTTTGGAAAATAAAATGTGTGCAAAATGTACTGAAATAGAGTTTTCAAAACAAACAATTATTCTCCAACAAGATAGAAAAAAAATTGCTATAAAACAAGAATGCAATGGAAATTAGTATTAGAGTTGTATTTCTAGTATACATCACCATTGAAAGAATTAATACTGGAAAGCCAAACAGGCCCATCCCATAATTCAAGAAAGTACTGACAGTAAGAAACATTTAATTGAACCCAAGTACTTTTATAATTACAATAGATTTCTGTGTTCATCTATAGCCTTGACTTTTCCTCTGAAGATCTGTCCATATTTCTAATTGGCTACTAGACATTCTATTGCATTGTGTCCCACAAACACACTAGCTTAGCCTGCCAGCACTGATCTTATGCTCTCCCTCCATCAGCACCTACTGATCTTCTTGCAATCTTTATTTTAGTTTGTTGCACTATCATTAACACAGTCGCCCAACCCAGAAACTCTGAAGCTATTCTAAAATTTTTCCTCATTTTAATATTCTAAATCTAGTCATCAATCTTATTGATTCTGTCATCTAAATATCTTTCAAATCTATTTCCCCTTCAGTTTTCTTTTAGTTCCTGCCTCAGATGAGGCTCTCAACACTCCCACCAAGGAAATTGAACATCTCTGTATCCACATTCTCTCCCTTCCTACTTATCTAACATGCAGTCACCAAAAATGGCCTTTAAGAATAAAAATTTATTCATGTCACTCTCCTTAAAACTATTTAGCTACTCTTCATCACATGCACGTGATATGTAAGTAGGGCTAACATTTGTCCCTATTTATCCCAAATTGGCCATTGTTCCAGAAAAATTATTAAATAACTCCTTTTCAATATCAAAAATGCCCCAAATTGGACAATAAATTATTAAATAACTTTGATAATGATGTGCTTCATGATTTAGTTTGAAGCCACTTCTTTTGCTGTCTGCCTGGTTAGCATCTTTTTCTCCTAACTCGCCTATTGCACTAGGATGACCTGTTCTCTGGTAGGTGTTCACACTGGTTTCGGAGCTTCTCCTGAGCTTACCTTTATTTCTGTTATTATACATGGATAACTTGCCGGCCTCATGATAGGAATGGGGAGGTAAAGACCAGGCCACAGTATGTCTGCAAAGCTAGAAAATAGCAGATCAGACACGCAAGTGTATCTTACAGACCCAGATTAAACATTGCTTTGGCAGTAGATTAGAAGACCATATTTCTCAGTCTATCAAAGTGGTCACCTATATGTACTTACAAAGTAAATGATTAATATATACTTAATAAATAGTGTCTATGTTTTTATGTTTCAACACTTACAACTAATCTGTCATCATGCAATGCATCATCTATTAGTTGTTACCAACAATAGTAAAAACAATGACAACAATTATTCTTTAAAACAATTTTAACAAATAATGACATAGTTGATGATCAACTAAAAGACAATTATTTTAAAGGACTATCAATCTTCAGGTCAGAGACTATTTTTCCTATACTCTATAAGGTATCTAAAACTCTTGTCAATTTTCCATGAAGTGTAAAACAGCAATGATAATTAAGCTTTTATATTTGTGCTCATTATCCAGAGCAAAAGGTATACATGCTACTGAAGACAATGACTTTTCTCATTTGAATATTTAGAGTTCTGACAACTTGAAAAGCATATTATTAAGTGTTAATCAAATGAAGAGTTTCACCTTCTCCTCATAAGAACAGGATACAAATTTTAAGTAAAAATTAGAATCCACAAACATTTGACCTCGAAAACAGAGAAAAACATTGTATATGAATTCAGGTCACCACAATATGTGAACAAACTCACAGTCCCTACTTTGTTCAGTTCTTTATTTTTGTGAATATTTTCGTGACTATTAAGCCAAAGTAACACTAATAGTTCGTAGGGTTTGACTTTGGGTAGTTTCTGACTCAGCGTTTGCTTTACCCTTCACCTTCAGGAGCACTTCTTTCAATTTCCAAATGGAGATTGTGAAAGTTCCTCTACCAACTCTGCCATTAGGCCGCGTGGGCACACATCTTCAGTTTTCATGGACAAAGAGTGAAGGGGAATATTACCTCATTCTAATGGGTGTTTACCTTACAAAGCCAATGTCTTTTTTCATTCTCTGAAGAACGAAGATTAATGCTCAGCAACTAGGGGATCAAAGGGTCTGACAAATAATTGGGGATCTCTTAAAGCTCATAATTATCATTCATAGAAATCAAGGTTTTTCATGAGATGTGGATAGGTACACATAGCCATGATATAGTCCATTATAAAAATAATACTGAACTTCAAATCAAAAATGTTTAGTTCTAGGTCTAGGCCCACCAATAGTAATAATAATAGTAAATAATAGCTATCAATTATTGAACACCAAATTTATAGCAGGCACTAGAAAAAACCTCGATGTAGAACAGCTAGTCGGTGGGGAACAGAAAGGGTCAATGAAACATTTCTAGAGGAAGTGAGGTAAAAGTTGACATCTGGTGGGTAAGAGATAGTGAGATGAATTTGGTAGGGAAAGGTGCTCCAGGAAGAAGAAAATGCATGCGCAAAATTATGTGCCAGTAACCCTGGTGTATTGAAAAAGCATGCCATTGTCCAGTTTGCCTGACTCTCAGAATTTCAGGATGAGGAAATAAAAAAATAATAATCTATGAAGTAAAGCACAGGCAAGATTTTGACTTACCTTACATATATCAATAAAGCAATAAAAATAACCAAAAAAGTGTTAATCAGGGAGTGAAATATTCAGACTGCTGTTTGGGTTATAGACAGATTGCGATGAGTACTAAAGGGTAGGCTAAGAGGTAGAGGAAAAATCAAAGAGGATGTGAAATCTCAAAAAATTAGTGAAAAAATATTTTAATTAGGAGGGAATACTTTTGAATACAGATATCTCAGAGAAGCTAAATAAGAAAAACATCTGGAAGTAACCAATGGGTTTTAAAACAAGATAATCAAAGATGACCTTGCCAACAAATAGTTTCCTTGAAGATGTAGAGTGGTGGTCACATTACAGCGGGTTGAAGAGTGAGTAAAAATGAAGCCGGAAACAAGAGTTCTTTTGAAGCTCGGTGGTGAAGGGAAGGAAAAAACATAGGCTGTCAGCCATGAGAGCTAGAACCCAGGCCTAGGGAGGGTTTCTTTTGTTAAGATGAAAATAATGAATATATGTGGGGTCATGGCAAAGATGCTGTTATAGAGAGAAATGTTAACATAGAATGAAGTGAGTGGATGATTAACAGACTACATACTAAGGAGGGGAAACTGGATGGGATTAGAACAAAACAGGGTGGATTAACCTTGAACAGGGTGGAGTGGGTTGGGGGTGGTCCGTTATCCCAGAGTCAGAACAAAAAAGGAGGAAAAGATGAGTAGGGTGGCTGCTAAGTTTAAGCATAGAACTACAGAAAGTTGCGAAAATTCCCATTATATTGTTCCCTTGCTCTTTCTCTCTTTTTTTAGTGCAGTAAGAAGCAAGATCATTTCTGAGAATTGAGATTAAGTAGTGTAATGGGTTCAAAGAAAAATTAGATGTAAAAAAAAATAGCCTGGGTAAAGAAAAGCAGAGAACTGATTACAAAAGTAGAAGGATTGCCAGGTAGTCCTGGGGACCCTGGTTTGGTTGAAAAGCATAAATGAATGAATTGAAAGAGGTCCCAAAATGCAGGCTTTTGAGCCTTCTCCAGTGGCTCTCCTCTGAGGGGTGCAGGCATTAAGAAATCAGGTTGTTGGTCTGACCTCAAAGTAGACATGAATGAGCAGGTGCCGTGGAAGGGTACTGAGTCAAGAGTGCCTTATTTTATTTAATTCTCCTCACATTCTTCACTTGACAGAGGATAGAACTCTCACTCGGAGGGCTGCGTTCGCCCAGTCCCACCAGCCTACACGGGCTGGGCTGAGAGGGCCAGTGAGGCCTTTGGAATCAAACCCGCTGCTCTCCGCCTTTCTCTGCCCTGCCCTTCCTTAAGCCTCGGGCTACTAACCTGAGCAGAAAGAAGGGGTAAGTGCTTTGCTCCATTCCCTTTCTAGGACAACTCTGCCCCTTCTGTTCTGTAATAGAAAGCCAGATAACACACACAAAGCATTTTAGCCATAGGAAGAAAAGCACTATGCTAATTTAGAGAATATATAAATAGTGAACCAAATTGCTCAGTTCTGTGTTCACACAGTGATAAGCTCATTTGTGATATTTGATTATTAAAACCCAATCTCTGTACTTTTTTGTTTGTATTTTTTCTTTGGTTCCAACTGATTTTCATTTGCCTTAGCAGCAGATGCTCTATGTTGGAAAAATGAGAAATGATCTGCATTGAGGGCACTAAAAGGCTTTATAGCAGAGGCTGTAAACCAGAATCATACACTCATCCAAGTGCAGACTTCACTTCCTTGCCCTTTTGGTGGTGATTTATGCCACTGGACTAAAGCTACTCTGAAAACTCTGGGAAGAAAAGCAAAATGACATTGTAGCCAAGGAATTTAAAGTGCTTTAACAAGGCTGTTTCAGTTTCCACTTCATAGATACGGAGCTCAAAAAAAAGAATAGCTCACCTGTTGCTTCTGGCTCTCTTGGTAAAATCCTCAGTAGCCCTCCAAGTTCATCCAGCTCCAAAGATGAATAAATTTTGAATGATTAATTTTTTTTGAGGAGTGGGTTTATGTAAATGCAATAAATGTATTAATTTTTTTAAAAGGAAAGTTATTAGTACCTTCTTTCAAGGCCCCCAAATAAAGGCTGGACCTATGGAGATAGGTCCAGGGAAGATGAGGCAGGAAGCTAAAGCCCTAGCTTTGCCCTGAACCCTCTTTCTCCTGGAGCCACCTATTCCTGGTCTCCCTTCCTCCTTTTGCTGGGGAAA
This sequence comes from Mormoops blainvillei, assembly GCA_004026545.1. Taxonomy (NCBI): domain Eukaryota; kingdom Metazoa; phylum Chordata; class Mammalia; order Chiroptera; family Mormoopidae; genus Mormoops; species Mormoops blainvillei. Next base: position 33,425 of record PVJD01006470.1, on the reverse strand, counting down.
GACAGATGGTCAGATACCCTTGTGATGTTGTCCTGCACATTTCACCCAGGGGCATCGACACCCAAGAGAAAGGCAACCCCAGACAGAGACCAATAAGCAAACCCAGTCAGGAGAGGCTTGAGAAACAGGTAGTGCTCAACTCCATTTAGTCCTTTGTGAAATCCATGAGAAGTATCTATATGCACGAGCTAAGCTGCCTCTGACTTATCCCTTTGATAAATGTCTGATGCAGAATATATCAACAAAATTACTACCAACATGGTTTTCATATCATTTAGTGATGACGGCATACATTGAAAGAAAACACAATCAAATGCATTTTTAAAGGCAATAAGGGGTAACTCATCCATCAATTTTGTCAATGACCTTTAAAGCTATTAGGTTACAAGTGGGTTTTTTTGTTGTTTGTTTTGGCTTTTTATTTATTTAATTTTTTTGAGATACTGAGGAAATTCTTAGGTTTTTACAAGATAAAACTAACAGAATTAACATCAGTTCTTTCACTAGCACTCTGTACCTTCCTAACATTGTTAGGGTAGATGCAATTGTCCGCTGCAAACCAGCTCATTATTTCACATTATATGCATGCAATAGACACCTGTAATGAGACAATCATGGAAAACGAATATTTGAATAACTCTATCCCATGTCATCAAATGTTAAAACTCCTTAAACTCACTAATGTCTGTAGAAGAGTCTGTTATCATCTAAGAGTGTGTTCTTTGATTTCCACTCTTTCCCCACTGGCCTGTCATACCGGTTAAAATTTTTCCTAACCATGGGTTTCCAGTTGGCACGTGAGAATCTTACTTAAAAGATTAGTTACACAGCTAGCAATTCTTTGATTAAAAAGAAGAAAAGAAAATGGCATTTCTTATTAATTTAGATGTTGGGGTAAGCTGACATTATGCACTATCTGATATGATGTGATGTGAGATAACCAGCACCAGCTATGAATAGTTGGTTCTGAAAGTGGTTGTTCCGAATGCTGTCAAAACCCAAGTTACACTTGCACTGTCCGTTATAGTAGCGAGTAGTCATGTACATCCTATGAGCATTTCAATGTGACTCTTCCAAATAGAGATGTGGTATAAGCATAAAATACACTTTGTACTTTAAAGACAGAATGAAAATTAAAAAAAAAGTAAAATAGCTCATTAATGATTATTATACTAATTACACGTTAAAATTTGACTCTATTAAGTTAAATAAAATACATTATTATATCTCCTGTTCTTTTTATATATTTAATGTGGCAGCTAGAAAATTTTAAATTACAAATGTGGCTCTCATTTGGAGCTCACATTTTACATTTATTGGGGAGTGCTGCCTTCTACTCCACTTTTAGTTTATAGGAAATAAAGTAGAAAGACATTAAAGACATCAAGTGAAAGTCTTTAGCCAAATCAAAAATGGGAAACATACTACAACAGACCTAATTTCATCCTACAGTAACCCCTAGTCTCAAAATACTCTTATTGTAACACATTAGCGTACTAAACCACATATTTCACACCTCCCTGATCAGAAATGGAAAGCCTATGTAAGGACACAAAATGGCCATTGATTTCTTCTGAGAAATCCTTAACCTTTTCCCAGGAAGATCCTGAGTATTCCTCCCCCTTATTGAATACCCCACCTGCTCCCACCCATTTAATACCACCCATTAAATGAACCTCAAAAAATCAAGCAAATTCCCCTAAAGGAAGTAGCCTATTTTCTGTGTCACTGCTTCACTAATAATCTCCCTTTCACGTTAAACTCTATGCTGGCTTGCGTTTGAATTTTTTCCTGCATAAGGCCAAGAACCCACAATGGGTCATGGACCCTTGGGTTCCCAAACCCCAGAATGCCTGCATCAAAGTAAGGATTCTGAATAAGCCAAAAGCCTGAAGTCAGAAACCTAAAACTAGTCAGTCATTGTAGGCTCTGGGCAAGATAAAATGAACTTTCCTTTTCTGTCTCAAGCAAAAAAAGGTTTTGGGGGAAGAACCTTGATTTGTATTACCCTCTGAAAATTTAAATGAAAATGGAACTGTTGGAGGAGACGTGTGCGTGATCGACTACAGCAAGAGTTGGAGGAAGGAGGGCAGAGGCTGCTGAAAGCAACAGCTAAAGCGGTACAGCATGTTTCTACTTGTGTCGTCACTAATAAGCAAGCTGCTTTTCTCACTGAGCTTAAGAGGCTACAGGTTGTCCGCCAGCATATGGAGGGTGTAAAAATCTCAAACAGTTTTCCTGGCTGCAAGGAAGCAGTGACTATTCCAAAGATTTCCTCTAGTTTGAACCTTCTAGGTTTCCTTGCTTTTTAGTCATCACACAGTACACTTATCAGAGGTGCAAAAGTTTAAAACAGGTCACCCTCCTCTCTGTAAAGAAGTTTAGTTCACACCTAGTAAAAACCACTTATTCATTTTAAAACAGCCATGAGAAAAAATAGCAGTGACATTGAGGAGATGTCGTAGGATATTTTAGGGAGATAAAATGTGTTTTTCTTTAGAACTTCTCTGAGATCATTATTTTCCAGCTGAATATTTGTTTTGGTTTCTTTTATCATATTAATTTTTTAATAAGTAATCTTTTACTAAAATGTTTTACATACTTTGTTATCTATGTGAAAAAAATAAGTATGTCATTGTGGTTATCTGTTTAATCATGACAGTAAAAATGTACCTTTATGGTATAAGAAGAGAAATGAAATGGTACTTTAGAGTTCTATACATAACTGTAAGAGACTGGCTATAATAATGGACAATGGCTATACCATATATGACAACAGAACTCTGACCCACGACCTCTGCAGCAAAAGGTCCAATCAGTACTTTATCAAAAACTGCCAGGTTTCCTATTTTGTGCCCCTGCTTCCAACTCAGATCTAATAAAGGAAAGGCAAATATATACCCCAAACCAATCTCAGAAGATGCTCACTTCTATTTAGCACACCTCTGGCCTCCCAGTGAACAACTTGCAATCAGGGCACACCTGATTCTCCCATTCTTTTCCACTTTAAAGCTTTCCCACTCTTCTGTATGCCTCTGAGTCTCTGCCAGGCACAAGTGACAGTGGCTGACTTCCGTTCTACGGTAAGCTCTAAATAGTTTCCATTGGATCTAGCCTGGATGGACTTTGCTTATTTCCAGTTTCCTAAATGTTTCACCAAGATAGTCTGCTCTACGTGATGCTGTAGGCCTCAGTCTCTGACTGGGTGAGGTGCACATAGAAACTTCTTGTTTTTTATTTGCTGCTGGCAGCTTGTGGAGGCTGTGTGGTAACAGTCAGTCACCACCAGATCTGAACTCCACAACTTTTCTGTTGTGATTCTTGGCTATTAATTCTCAGTTTGATAACAGGGTTTTGTTATTCTCATTTGCTTGGCATCCATGTGGAATGCGGTGCTCCTTTCCATACTGTGTTTGGTCTTTTGTGGTACTGCCCTGTGTTGTACAGTTTAAACATGTTGTTCATTGTAAGGAGAATGCCTGGGTGGAACTCAGGCATAGAATCTATAAGCCCATTGTTCCAACTGACCTCACAACTGCTCAGATTGTAGTTCTCAAGGAGCCTGTGTCCACTTGGACAACCTTCGCCGTGAGTTACTGATAAAACTGAATGAAGTTATTTCCTTTCTCAGTTTTTGGCTTGGCTTAGATTCAAAGAGAGAATTCTCTCTGTTTTTCCACCTGCTGTGGCAGGGTTAGAGGTGAAGATTGTCAGGTCTATGCTCAGAGGCAGCCAAGTATCCTGTAGGGGTCTCAGACAGGAGTGCACAAGCATTGCATTACATTCATGCCTATCATGGCCAACCCTCCTGGGGTTGTCTTAGTCTAAATCCTCTCCTCTACCTTAAAGACACCTGCCTCTTCTATGTATGCTCATTATAATCCACATCTTATGCCTATCTTTCTAAATGGAATAACTTCACCAAGGATGATTTGGGTCTTCAGTGAAAGTTCTGGGGAACTTGATCTGAAAAATGTTTTCGTTTGAGAGGCACCTTAGGAAAGAAAGGGAATAGGATTTCACAGGCCAAGTGGGCAACATCTTTTGAGTGGTATGCGGAGAACTCCAAAGAAAATTCTGACTCTAATCTTGTTTCTATGAAAAATTATTTTACCAAAGCAAATGAGCCAGTTGACAAACTAAAGCAAGAACAAACGATTCATTTCCCTGATAACTGTTTCCCCTTCTGATACTTCGGTCTCCTCCCCACACCCAGTCGTCTCTTTCCTCTTATCTTTCCAGAGTCTCTCCTTTTGTATCACCTCTTTATTTTACCCCCTCATCAAGACCCCCTGTCTTTCCCCAACAACTCTCCCTGTACCCCAAAATAGATAGTCTAGGGTTACCTGAACTATATCAATTTGTACACATGTTGATTGGAATGTAGAGTACCTATGGTGTTAAATGTTGGATGGCAAAATCTGATTAGGCTCACCAGGAAAGATACCTACAAGATCCTTCTTTCCACAATACACTTGAGAGGCAAAAAGGGGCCTTAAAATAAGGAAAAGTCTCTAAAAAATACTAACCTTAAAATATTTTCAATAAAAATTAATTGTACCACAATTTTCTGTGCAAATGGAGAAAGAAACAAAGCTATAGAAGATTTTTGGAATAGACTAGTTGATGCATTCTAACATTTGGAAGTTAAATTAAGTGCCAATTTAACATCCATTTCATCTGACTTTATTAACCAATGTCATCCAAATAAAACCAATAAAAAATTTAAAAAATAAAAAAATAGAGTTAAACCTAAAATTGGACAACTAATTCAAAAACAGAAGTTAAAATGAGAAATAGGGACTTTACCTGAATTATAACACCTAGAAGAGCATTTTGAAAAACCTTTAGAACAAAATTAGACAGAACCCCAAATAAATTTGTGGCCCTGCCAATCAAACAGCTGTGACCCACTTTCTAACTAACCACCTTTGATAAGGTCATTTGTAGGTATTATAAACAGAATGAACACGGAGGAAGAGATTGTTCTACCTTAAAAAAGAAAAACCAAGACATAGAAATATCCCACAATTCAGATCAATGAGGGTAGTCTGAAAAGGCACCAACATTCTGCCTTACCTTTAAACAATCAGGATGAATTAACTATAAATATAGATGGGTACATTTATCAATTCCTGATAGATGCAAACAATATCCTTTCTACATTAAACACTGCCACCTTTGATCAGCCTCTTTTTTCTTAGAGCAAACATACAACAGGTGGTGGGTATTTCAAACAGCCCATATATTTTCCCTATATTCTAGCCTTTGGACACTTAACTGAAAACACTTCTTCTTTCTCTGGGATTTCATTCCTACAAATAGGATGGGAACTTATTTTAAAAATGGAATTGTAATATTAAATATACAACAGGGAAACTATTTCTTGTGGTTGAAAAGGAGTTCTATAGTCAAAATCAAATTGTATGTGCTCTAGATATGCTGTTTCCTTCTTCGTTATATTTGATGCATTCTCCGGATTCAGACCTTGATACCATATTTGACCTCCTGTGGGCTAAAATTCCACTAGCATATAAGAAATAATTTGATCAGAACCTACTAAAGTATGATCACATAGATCATACTGTTACCTAAACTCCCCCAACATCCTTTTCGGCCAAAATGAAGGAAGGCTCAAACCTATAATTGAAATCTTTATATGCAAAGTATATATCCTATACTAGCACTGTAATATTTCTATCCTGATAGTATAAAAACCAAGCAGATAAAGATCTCAGTTTTTTCCTAGACCTCAGGGCCATCAACGAAAGTGTTACCCCTTACTTCCCAGCAGTACCTGACCCAAACATTAACTTGTCATCAATTCTGCCTCAAGCCACTTACTTCACTGTAATGAATTTCTGCTCTGCCTTTTTCAGGATGCTGCTAGACCAGAGCAGTCAATACCTTTTGTTAGTCTCTTTTAAACACATGTGATGGTGCCTGTCTTCCTTACAAAATACTAAGTGATCAACACAAGAATTTTGATTTTTTTTATATTCAGCCAAGGCAGAGAGGAACATCAATACAAAAGACAAGTCTCAACTGGTTGTCTCCCATATGTGCCCACATTGGGGATGGAAACTACAACCTAGACTTATGTATTACAATTGCAGATTTCAACATTCTTCAGTTGGTAATTGATAGAACAGTAGTCAAAAAATCAGTAAGGATATATAAAACTTAAACAGCAACATCAACCAACTCATCTTTCATTTTAATTGAAATTTATGGCACTGATACTCAAGAATGACAGAAATAGATCTTTTAAAGTGCCCCTGGGATGGGTACAGAGGTGGACTATACACATGGCTATTAATTAAGTATGGATAAATATAAAAATATTGAAATTATTTAATCTCTATTAGAAAAACAAAATCATAATGTATAACCTCTTGGCAAAAAAACTCTGCAGGTCTAGATGCCTTCATTCATGAATTTGACCAAGTGTTAAAGAAATATATAAATCCGATCTTGCATAGAATCCTTCACAAAATGTGAAATGAAAAAATAGTTCTCAAAATATTTAACAATGCTAGCACTATCTGGATACCAAGACCAGAAAAATATATTACAAGAAGAGAAAACTACAGGTGAATATCTCTTTAAATAGGTGCAAAATTCCTTAATAAGACATCAGTAGGCCAAAACAAGTAATATGTAAGTAATAGCAAATTGTAATAAGATAAATTTATCCTAAGAAAAAATTAGTTTAATGTTTGAAAAATCAGTTATTGTAATTCTTTAAATTAACAGTTTAAAAATGATTAAAAACATATATTCATCTAAGTAGGTGCATAAAAATTATTTAACAAAATTTAACACCCATTCATGATTCGTGCAAGCAAGGAATTAAAGGAACTTTATCAACCTGATATTCTTTTTAAGTGTCTATTTTTAAAAAAAACTACAGTTAAGATTATATATAATCAAAAAGGCTGAATACATTCTCACTAAGATTGAGAACAATGAAGGGAGGTCCACTAATTAGTGTCACATATAAAACATTGTACTGAAGATACTAGTCAATACAACAAAGCAAGAGAAAGAAAAAAGGTACACAGATTAGAAAGACAAATATATAACTGTTTTTATTCTTAAACAACATGGTTAAGCACAAAGATAAATTCTGAGAAATCTAAACTAAAACTGGTATTAAAGCTAACAAGTGAATTTAGAAGGGTCAAAATATATACTCAACTTATAAAGATAAATTGTGTTCATGAATGATAGCAACAATTGCAAAATAAAATTATTGTGATAGCAGCAGTACTATGAAAATCTTAGAAATAAATTTAATAAAATATTTTAAGATTTATAAAGTGACACCTGCAAAACATATATAAAAGAAAATCTAAATAAAAGGAAACATATAATGTTCATGGATTGGAAGAGTCAATATTGCTAAGTTATTAGTTCTCCCCAAATTACTCTATGGATTCAAAGTAATTTTAAGCAAAATCTCAATACATCTTTTCTAGGTGGAAACTGTCAAGATGATTCTAAAACTTTTTAAAATTTGAAGTAACTAGAATAGCGAGAACAAATTGGAAGACTTTAACTACATGATTTCAATGCAATTACAATAACTAACACAAGATAACAACTATATAACAGTAGTCATACAGACCAAGAAAGAGACTAGAGAGAGAGAATTTCTTCCACAAACTTTTCAAGGTAAATAAATGGGAAAAAGTTAATTTTTAAAATAAAATATGCTAAAATAACTGGTTTTCTGAATGTCATATATAAACATTAATCATTACCATTACATCATACATAAAAAGTAACTCAAGATGAATTATACCCTAGTCATATAGCTAGAATATAAGATTTCTGAAAGAAAATATAAAATAAACATTTGTGACCTTGAATTACACAAAGAGTTTTTAAAGAAAACATTCAATTTTTACACTCAGTTGAGTTTAGACACTCAATATAAAAGAGAGAGCCCTGACTGGTGTGGCTCATCTGGTTGGGCATCTTCCCACAAAATGAAAGGTCACTGGTTTGATTCCTGGTCAGGGCACATGCCTGGGCTGCAGGTGCAGTGTCTGGATAGGAAGCATGTAAGACTCAGCCAATCAATGAGTCTCTTACACATAGATATTTCTCTCCCTCTCTTTCTCCCTCCCTTCCTCTCTCTCCAAGAATAAATAAATAAAATCTTTAAAAAATAAAAATAAAAGAAAGAAAATGTGATAAATTTGGCTTAATCAAAATTAAAAGTTTCCACTTTTCAAGTGACACTATTAAGATAGTGAAAATGGGAGCCACATGATGAGGTAAAATATTTTCAGCAGATCTCCCCAACAAAATCTTATCCTGAATATTTAAAGAACACTTACAATTTAATCGTAAAAATGTAAACAAGTCAATTAAAAAGAGCCAAAAAGTTGAACAGATAAATCTCAAGAGAAGGTCTATGACCTTCCAATAAGCAATAGAAAAATTTCTCCTCAAAGTTGTCAAGAGATTTTAAATTAATACCACAATGGCATACTGATTAGAGAAGCTTAAACTAAAAAGGCTGACCTCACCAAATGTCGGTAAGGATGTGGAGCAACTGGAACTCTGATTCATTGCTAACTGGAGTATAAACTGTTAAAAACTACTTTGGAGAAGTGGCAGCCTCTTATAAAGTAAAATTTAAATATACACTTATTATATAACTCAATAATTCTAATTCTAGGTGTTTACTAAGAGAAATAAAGGCCCATTTCCACATAAAAAATTTATAAAAAGTTCATAGGAACCTTTTCATAGTTGCTAAAACCTAGGAATAACCCATACATTCAACCACAGATAAATGGATAAACAAATGCTGGTATGTATGTACAATGAACTACTACTCAGCAGTTAAAAGCAATAACTACTGATATAAACAAGATATGGATGAGTCTCTAAAACTATGCTAAGCAAAAGAAGCCAGACACAATGAGTATATGCTGTGTGATTACATGTACAGAACAGCAAAATTAATCTATGGTAACAGAAACCTGATCTGTGATTGCCTGCAATATGGGAAAGGGAATTTATTGTAATTTTGCATAAAGAAATACTTGGAGGTGATGTGTATATATACATATTTTATGTATGTCCAGAAAAAGTCCAGCCCTTATTAATATAACTAGAATGGTTTGTGCAACATCAGTGTAACCTGGCAACCAAGGCAAGTGGACTGGAATATGCATGGGTGAACAATGATGACTTCACTGGACTAGTCAGTAGGGACAGTAGATGCCATTGAGTGAGTATGTGTACCATGTGACCTTCACATTCAAAATGACTGAGCAAGTAGAGCAAAAAATCTGCATCAAATCTTACATTAAGCTTGAACATTCCTATGTGGAAACTATTCAGATGATTCAGAAGACCACAGCTATGGACAACTGGTGATTGGCAGCTTCTACAAGACAATATGCTTGCTCATGCATCATGTTTCCTGCAGAGATTTTTGGAGAAACATCAAATCACCCAGGTGACTCAGCCCCCCTACAGCCCAGATTTGGCACCCTGCAACTTCTGGTTTTTGCTAAAACTAAAATTGCTTTTGAAAGAGAAGAGATTTCAGACTGTCAGTGGAATTCAGGAAAATATGGCAGGCCAGCTGATGGTGATTGGGAGAATTGTGTGAGGTGGCAAGGTGCCTACTTTGAAGGGGACTAAGGTATCATTGTCCTATGCACAATTTTCTTGTATCTTGTGTCTTCTTCAATAAATGTTTCTATTTTTCATATTACATGGCTGGATACCTTCTGGACAGATCGTGTATATATAATGTTGTGGTGGCATAGATGGGTGCCTAAAATTGCCAAAACTCATCAAAAAGCACCCCTAAAATAGTGCATATTTATATGTTTTTAAGAACTCTGAAGTTTCTAATATGTTATTCCATTTGCACAGTTCTGTATAATAGATAAAGGAGAAGGAGGAGGAGGACAATAAATAGATAAATGGAAAATAAAGTAGCACCTATAATGTCATAAAAAAATGAGTTATTTGTGCTATTCACAAGTGGGGAATTAGCCTGAGTAACATTAGTTTCCACACCTAGAATCAAGGGGATGTGTCGAGAACCACTGGAAATTTTTTTATTTAAGTGGCAAGTTATATCTTTTACATGGGTAATAGAGAACGATCTCTTTTCTTTATTTATATACAGGAAAGGATATAAAAAGAGAGAGAAAAAACTTTTGTCTTCAAAGACACGATGGAAAGGATCCCAGGTTCTGACTTTAACCTGTTGGAAAGTCAGTAAATTCTCTCCAGGACACACGCAGCCCCATGTGTCTCAGCTTTGATGATCTGGAAATGGCTCTTAAGAAAATTATGTAATGCCTTTCAGAGACAAACAGAAGGTTTACACATCCTCCCAAGAGAACACTTATGAATGTGTTCACTGAGATTATTTTCATAAACCTCTGCTTCTGTTCATTTTCTTATGTCACCAATAAGAAATAGCAACAGAGGTAAAATGTAACACTGTAAGAGCAAATTGTTTTTTGTTGGGTTTTTTTTAAATAGAGTTTTTCTCTTCTATTTTTTGGGGGTTAGAACAATATACTGTTTATTTATTTATGTTAATATTTTTATTGTTGTTCAAGTACACTTTTGTCCATTTTCCCCCAACAACTCCCCATCTACCACCCTCAACCCCACTCCCCTTGACTTTGCCCATGAGTCCCACATATATGTTCCTTGACTACCCTTCCTCTGCTTACCCCCTCTTCCCCTCCCCCCTCTCCTCTGTTCATTGTCAGTTTGTTCTTCACTTCAATGTCTCCGATTACATTTAACTTGCTTGTTTGTTCTGTTCATCAGTCTCCACTTATAGCTGAAATCATGTGGTGCTTGTCTTTTACCACCTGGCTTATTGAACTTAGCATAAAGCTCTCCAGCTCCATCCATGCTGTTGAGTATGGTATGAGCACCTTCTTTCTTCTGCTGTGCAGTATTCCATTGGTTGAATGTACCACAGTTTTTTGATCTACTCATTTACTGACGGGTACCTGGGTTGCTTCCAACACTTGGCTATTGTAAATTGTGCTGCTATGAACATTAGTGTGCATAGGTTCATTTGAACTGATGTTTCCAGATTTTTAGGGTATAATCCCAGCAGTGAAATTGCTGAGTCAAAAGGCAGTTCCATTTTTAGTTTTCTGAGGTAATTCCATACTATTTTCCACAGTGGCTGCACCAGTCTGCGTTCCCACCAACAGTGTACTAGAGTTTTCTTTTCTCTAAAATGTCACCAGCACTTGTTGTTTGTTGATTTGGTTATGATGGCCATTCTGTCTGGTGTGAAGTGGCAACTCATTGTGGTTTTAATTTGCATCTCTCTGATGGCTAGTGATGCTGAGCATCCTTCCATATGTCTCTGGGCCCTGCGTATGTTCTCCTTGGAGAAGTGTCTGTTCAGGTCCTTTGCCCACGTCTAATTGGGTTATTTGTCATCCTGGTGTGGAGTCATGTGAGTTCCTTACATATTTTGGAGGTCAAACCCTTGTCCGATGTATCATTGGCAAATATATTTTCCCATATGGTTGGTTCCCTTTTCATTTTGCTGATATTTTCTTTAGCCATGCAGAAGCTTTTCAATTTGATGAAGTCCCATTTGTTTATTCTTTTCTTTATGTCCCTTGCTCTAGGGGACATATTGGTGAAAATATTGCTGGGTGGAATATCTGAGATTTTCATGCCTGTGCTCTCCTCTAAGACCTTTATAGTTTTGCAACTTATATTTATAAGTCTTTTATCCACCTTGAGTTTATTTTCGTGTGTGGTGTAAGTTGGTGGTCGAGTTTCATTTTTTTGCATGTGGCTGTCCAGATGTCCCAACACCATTTGTTGAAGAGGCTATTTTTACTGCATTGTATGCTTTTTGCATCTTTAGTTGAATATTAATTGATCATAGAGACATGGATTTATTTCTGGGTTCTTGATTCTGTTCCATTGATCTTTGTGTCTGTTCTTATGCCAGCACCAGGCTGTTTTGATTATAGTAGTGTTATAACACAATTTGATATTGGGTATTTGATCCCTCTGACTTTGTTGTTCTTTCTCAAAATTGCTGTGGCTATTCAGGGTCATTTATGGTTCCATATAAATGTTTGAATTGTTTGTTCTATATCTATAAAATATGTCATAGATAAAATAAAATATGGTATTTTAAAAGGCATTGTATTGAATGTGTAAATTGCTTTGGGTAGTATGGACATTTTGACAATGTTAATTCTTCTGATCCAAGAACACAGTATATGCTTCCATTTATTTGTATCTTCCTTAATTTCTTTTTTCAGTGTACTGTAGTTTTCTGAGTACAGGTCTTTTGCCTCCTTGGTAAGGTTTATTCCTAGGTACTTTATATTTTTTATTGCTGTAGTGAATGGGTTTTTTTCCTGATTTCTGACTCTGATATTTTGTTGTTGGTGTACAAACATGCCCTTGTTTCTGAATATTGGCTCTGTATCCCACTGTTTTGCCAAATTCACTTATTAGGTCGAGTAGTTTTTTGTGGAGTCTGTGGAATTTTCTATGTACACAATCACATCATCTGCAAACAATGACAGTTTGACTTCCTCCTTTCCTTTTTGGATGCCTTTTATTTCTTTTTCTTGTCTGATCACTGTAGTTAGGACCTCCAACACTATGTTGAATAGAAGTGGTAAAGTAAACACCCTTGTTCTGGTCCTGATCTTAGTGGGGAAGCTTTTAGTTTTTGCCTATTAAGAATGATGTTGGCTGTAGGCTTCTCATATATCGAGGTATGTTCCATCTACTCCCACTTTGCTGAGTGTTTTCATCATATATGGGTGCTGTACTTTGTCAAAAACTTTTCCCCATCTATTGATACAATCATATCACTTTTGTCTTTCCTTTTGTTTATGTGATGTTTACATTTATTGATTTGTGAATATCGTACCATCCTTACATCCCTGAGATGAATACCACTTGATCATGGCAGATGATGTTTTTAATGTGTTGCTGGGTGCAGTTTGCCAATATTTTGTTGAGGATTTTAGTATCTATGTTTATCAGCGATATTGGCCTGTAGTTTTCTTTCCTTCTGGTGTCTTTAACTGGTTTCGGATTGGGATGATGCTGGTTTCATAAAAAGAGTTTGGGAGTCTATCCTCTTTTTGGAGCTTTTGAAATACTCTGAGAATGATAGGGGTTAGCTATTCCTTAAAAGATTTTGTAGAATTCTACTGGGAACCCATCCCATCTGGGGCTTTTGTGTCCAGGGAGTTTTTTAATTATTGCTTTGATTTCATCAGCTTTATCAGTCCTTTCAGGCTTTCTGTTTCTTCTTCAGTTTCAGAAGATTGTATTTTTCTAGAAATTTGTTCATTTCACCCAGGTTTTCAAATTTTTTGGCATATAGTTCTTTGTAGTAATTTCTTACAGTCTTTTATATTTCTGTGGTATCAGTTGTAATCTCTCCGCTTTCATTTCTCATTTTATTTACTTGGGTCCTCTCCCTGTTTTTCTTGATAAGTCTGCTTAAAGGCTTGTTGATTTGGTTTATCTTTTCAAAGAACCCGCTCCTGGTTTTATTGATCCTTTGAATTGTTCTTAGTCTCTATGTCATTTAATTCTGCTCTGATCTTGGTTATTTCCTTCCTTCTAATCACTCTGGGATATGTTTGTTGTTGTTCCTCCAGTTCTTGTAGATATTGTATTAGGTTATTTATTTGAAATGTTTCAATATTTTTTAGGTAGGCCTGTATTGTTATGACTTCCCTCTCAGAACTGCCTTTGCTGTGTCCTCTAAGTTTCAGACAGTAGTGCGTTCATTTTCATTTGTTTCCAGAAAGCTTTTCATTTTTGGTTGATCTCATTATTGGCTCATTCATTATTTAATAGCATACTATTCAGTTTCCATGAGTTTGAGTGTGTTTGAGTTTTTTCCTTGAGGTTGGTTTCTAGTTTCAGGCCCTTGTGGTCTGGGAAATTGTTTGATATGATTTCACTTTTCTTGAATTTGTTGAGGCTTGTTTGTGTCCTATCATGTGGTCTATCTTTGAAAATGTTCCATGTGCATTTAAAAAGAATGTGTATTTTGCTTCTTTGGCATGAAACCTTCTATATATATCAGTTAAATCCATTTGATCTAGGACATTATTTAATGCCACAATATCCTTGTTGATATTTTGTTTAGAAGCTGTACCCACTTTTGATAGTGGAGTTTTAAAATCCCCTACTATCAGTGTGTTGCTGTCTATATCTTTCTTGAAGTCCTCCAGGATTTTCCTTATATTTGGGTGCTCCTATGTTGGGTGCATGCATATTTAAAATGTTTATGTCTTCTTGACTGAGTCTTCCCTTGAATATTATGTAGTGTCTTTCAGTACCTCTTTACATGGCTTTTGTTTTAAAGTCTATTTTGTCTGATATAAGTATTGCTATCCTAGCTTTTTTTCTTTCCATTTTCTTGGAATATTTATTCCCACCCTTCAATCGCAGTCTGTGTAGGTTGTTTCATTTTTCTGAGGTGGGTCTCCTGTAGGCATTATATGTGTGGGTCATATTTTCTTATCCATTCAGTTACCTTATGTCTTTTGATTGGAGCATTTAATCCATTAACATTTAAGCTCATTATTGATACGTACTTACTCATTTTTCCCTCTTTGTACCTCTGCTCCTCTCTCTCTTTTTCTTCCTCTTCCTATAGTAGTCCCTTCAGCATCTCTTGCAGTGCTGGCTTGGTAGATGTGTATTCTTTCAGCCTTCTTTTGTTTGGGAAACTCCTTATTTCTCCTTCCATTGTAATTGAGAGCCTTGCTAGATAGAGTAGTTTTGGTTCCAGGCCTTTGCTTTCCTTTACTTGAAGTATTTCTTGTTATTCTCTTCTGGCTTGTTGTGTTTCTCTTGAGAAATCAGCTGCTAACCTTATCTTTGCACCTTGTATGTTACTTTTTATTTGTCTTGTGCTGCTTTTAGGATTCTCTGTTTGTCTTTGATATCTGCCATTTTAATTATGCTGTGTCTTGGAATAGGCCCCTTTGGGTTCATCTTCATTGGGACGCTATGTGTTTCTTGAGCTTGTGTGGTATTTTCCCTCTCTAGGATCAGGATGTTTTCTTACATTATTTTTTGAAACAGGGTTTCTATCCCTTCCTCCTTTTCTTCTCCTTCCAGTATTATCACGATTCGAATGTTGTTGCATTTCATGTTGTCTTGCACTTTCCTCAAGGTATCTTCATATTTTTTTAGTCTTTTTTTTTTTTTGTAGCTGCTCTATCTCAGTATTTCTTTCTACCTTTTCTACCAGCTCACTAATTAGTTTCTGTGCTTCACCCAGCCTACTTGTAATTCCTTCTAGTGTATTTTTTATTTTGGAAATTGTATTCTTCCTTTTTTTTTTCTGGTTATTGTTTAAAGTGTCTAATTCCTTCTTCATACTTTTATTGTTCTCATTCGGTTCCTTGTAGCTGTGTGTGAGTTCCTTAAGCATCCTTATCACCATTCTTTTGAATTCTATATCTTTTGGTTTACTTGCTTCTGTTTCATTTAGCTCTTTTAGTGGGGAGCCTTCTGTTCCTTTCAATTGCTGGTTCTTTCTTTGTCTCCCCATTTTTGGGGCTTTTTTGTTTGTTTGTTTGTTTCTGTGATTCCTGATGCTGCGCTTTGCCAGCTTTCTTCATAGCGTGAACTTCTGTGGTAGGAGTTCTGTGGTATTCAGTGGTGTGGTCTCTTTGATCGCCTTGTCTGGATGCTCCCAGTTGACCCTTTCTTCTATTTGTGTGATGTCTCTTGCACTTGGGCTTTGCCTGTTGATGGCTCCTTTGTTGGTGAATTCTCTCCTCCTTCGGGTTTTCTGTTATTCACAACTCCCACATTGTCCTGTCTATGATCAGGGCAGGGCAAAGGTGAAATGAAATAAAACAGTGGGGGGGTGTTCTATGAGAATTAAAGTACTAACAAGTAGGAACAGATAGGAGATCCTTGGAGAAGTACCACAATAAATGTGATAATTCACCCAAGTAGCCACTTTTTATAAAAGGTGAAAAAAAAATAAGAATCTTATTGAGGAGGGGGCAGGGAATGTGAGCTGACTCCAGAAATAGAATGCCTATATGAGGTTAGATGATGAGATATAGTGAGAGTAAGTGATAGAAACTTGGGGTAGTGTGGGGGAAAATAAAGTTAACTACAACAGTAATAAAGCTCAGGGAGATAGCGAAATGAGCCCAAACCCAGGTTGGGTGCTGTGTTGGATTTGGAACAACAATAATAAGATAAGCAATATTTAATCTGAAAGAAAGAATAAATATTAAAAGACCAAGAGTAGTGTGTTATTGGAATATGGGTTCAGTGTCAGAAGAGAAATTTAAATACAATAGGAAACATAGAACTGGAAAACTAGTCAAACAATGAAATCAAACAAACAAGGAAAACCAAATGTAAGGAAGAAAAATTTAAAAATTAAAATCTATTAAAAATAAAAATAACAAAATAAAATAAAATAAAATACAAGTTCTGAAGGATATCAAAGTGAAATTTTTTCTCAGTTGTTGGCATTAGCCTTCTGATCTCTCTTTTGTTTTGCCTTTGGTCCTTTCACAGCTGCAGGTCCTGTTGTCTTACACTTGTAAGAATAAGAAACAAAACAGAAAAAGAAAAGAGCCTCCTGCTGACTTTAAACCCACCAAATGTGTTCCGCTGGTCTTCCTAGATGCTGCAGTCAGAGGGGTGCTGGGCTCCTGTTTTTTATTTTCTTTTATTTTTCCTCTCCTGTGGATCTGTGAGGATGGGGGCTGTGTCTGGGCTGCCATTTTCTGCAGTTCACAGCCTGTAGCTGAGCCCTCAGAGCGCTGCAAGGCCCACACTGTCCGTATGCGCCTGGCTAGTGCCTTTAATCCACCTTGGTGTGCAGCCCTTTGATTAGCCTGTGAGGTCCACCAAGTGGGGGCAACTTGCACCCCTCCTCCTCACTCTTTCCTGGCTTGGGCGCTGTATGTGTGCAAAGTCCTTTTGGGGCAGTTTAGTTCCCCTATTAAATTAAGTCTCTCTGGGAACCGTACCTCTTTGGTCTCAGTTGCCCCACTTTGATCAGTCTTTGGGGCACCCTTATTGGGAGCAATTCATGCCCCTCCTCCTCCTTCTTCTCTGTCCCAGCTGACCACCGCCACAGTGCACCAGAGATTTTTGCACAGTGGTTGAGAGCCTTTTTTTGAGTGGATCCTCTTGTTTGCAGGTGACCTTTCCTAAGAATCACTGGTATTTCCTTCCACTCAGTCTAACTCCTGACCAGTCCCAGGACTATCTAGGTAACAGTCAGTCATGGTCCTTCTCTTCTCCCATCTCCCGATGTAGCCCTGCTCCCCAATTTCTCTAGTATTGTCCCAGCCAGTGACCACTGTCTCAGCTATGGCGCGCCATCTGCTCTGCGTCTCCCACTGCCCAGTTAGCAGATCTCTACTGGTGCAGGTCTGGGACTTCCCTGCTCTGGGAGGGGAGGGAGCTGGCAAGTTAGAATCACTGAGCTGGTTCTCTTCCAAAGCCCCTGCAGTAGCTGCTGTCCCTGGTGCAGGGCCAGGGACCCCCGCAGCAGCGTCTGTGGCACAGGACCTTGGGACCCTCCCTATGGCCTACAAAACCTCCTTACCTTCTGTTTTCTATCATCCTCTGCAATCTTTGTCTTCCAAACTTCAAATATGCTGGACTTTCATTGGCTGATCATTCAGTTCTTCAGAAGATCGACTAGGTGTCCCAGCTGGGTGCACGAGCAAGAGGGTTTAGCTTACACCTACTTAGCTGCAATCTTCTGACCTCCAGAACACCAAATTGTTTTAAACTACTTGATCTTAGTTTCTTCATCTATTTAAAAATTGATGAAGAAGAACTTGGTGACCTTGAATAAACTTTAAGTTCTATTACTCCATGATTTTAAATTTAGTATGCTGATAACTTGTGAAAAGAATAGAAGATTATGAATATTCTCTTTCCCATTGGACATCTTCCTCTGTGTCTGGAGGTAAATTTCTGTAAATCATATCTTCATAGTTCCATTTTTAGCCAGGCTTCAGTTAGAATTGGACGATGAGAGGCAGCAGCACAAAGAGGAAGGAGTCCTAGAGAGGATAATGGATTTTTCCCCTATTTCTCACCATATATGGTACTTCATACTTTCTAGTAACTGCCTCCCTCCACCTCCACCAGGCAGCCCCCATATCCAGTTCTAGTTCTTATTGGAAAGGATATGGCTTCTTGATCTGACTAGTTACTCTGTGCTTTATCAACCTTTCACCCTTCCTATATCATTGAAAGCAGTTATTTCATTAAAGATTTTTTTGTTGAAACATATGGGGTCAATTCTATATCCTGCTGGGATTTTTGAGAAGCCAAAAATATGTCATCATTTATATCAATAGGTAGAACATCTAGACAGAAAATCAATAAGAAAATATTGGCCTTACATGACATATTATATCAGATAACCATTTGCAAGAAAATTAAACTAGACCGTTTTACATTGTACACAGAAGACTTGAATGAGACCCCTAATTATAAAACTCCTAAAGAAAACTTAGGCAATAAGGTCACTGACATTAGTCCTGGTGGTGGTTTTTTGAATTGACACCAAAGGCAAATACAACACAAGCAAATATAAACAAGTCAAACTACATCAAACTAAAAATCTCTTGCACAGCAAAGGGAATCATGAAAAAAATGAAAAGGCAACCTACTTTTTGGAGAGTCAAAAATCTGTTAAGGAGTTAATATCTAGATTATATAAAGAATCCATAACAACTCAACATCAAAAATCAAGCAATCTGATTTATAAATGGGCAGAAGATCAAAATAAAAATTTTTCTAAAGAAAATATACAGTGACAATAGGTACATGAAAAGATGATGAACATCATTACTCAACAGAGAAATTCAAATAAAAAAACATAATGAGGTATCACCTCACATCTATTACGAAAAAAGAAAATAAATAACAAGTGTGTGTGGTAAGGGCATGCAGAAAAGGGAAGGAGCCCTTGTGCACTGTTGGTGTGGATGTAAACTGATGTGGCCACTATGTAAAATAGTATGAAGTTCCCCTCAGAAATTAAAAATAGAACTACCATATGATCCAGCAATATTGCTTCTGGATATTTACTCAAAGAAAATGAAAACAGAACTTCTGGTCAAGATGGAGGCATAGGTGGACATGCTTTCCCTCCTCATGCAACCACAAAAGGAATTACAACTCAATCTCAAAACCATCTCAAAACACCCAGAACTGTCAGAACATTGAACTATATGGAAATCTGTTAACTAAGGATTTAAAGAAGCCACATCCATCCAGATAGGCAGAGAGGAAAGGAGACACAGTATGGCAAGGAGAGGTGGTGGCAGCGGTGGAATAGGCATGGGTGGTCCCACATTCACATGTGGTGAATACAAATAAGGAAAGTTACTTTGGGAGTGAGCAATGCCAACTTCCGACCAGGCATCACAACCCATGGTTCCGGTGCTGGGAAGATAAATCTCCATTATTTCTGGTGGTAAAAACCAATGGGGGTTGGGATGGCAAAGAAAACTGCCACATTTTCTGGCAACTCTACTCAAAGGGCTCATATGGTCTTAGAATGTATGAAAACCCACCCACTCTGGGCACCAGGGCAACAGCTGAAAGGGTGCCAGTTGCATACATGGAGTGGGTAAAGTGACTGGAAATGGGGCAAGTGCAGGCAAACCTCCAGAAGACAGGCAGTGATACAGTCCCCTCTCTGAGTCCTCCCCTGACACAAAGCTGCAAATGGTGAAGTGGGTTGCCCCACCCTGGGGATTACCCAAGGCTCCATCTCGCATAACTTATAGATGCCTTTTCTACAATAGGCCATGCTACTAAGACAGGGAGTCAAAGTGGTTCTGCCTAAAACACACAAACACAGGGACACTGTCAAGTTGAGAAGACAAAGAAATATGGACCAAATGAGAGAACAGAACAAAACCCCAGAAAAAGAACTAAATGAGGTGGACATAGCCAACCTATCAGATGCAGAGTTCTAAGCACTGGTGATTAGGATGCTCAAAGAACTCATTGAATATGGCAAAACATAAAGGAAGAAATGAAGGTTACACTAAGTGAAATAAAGAAAAACCTACAGAGAACCAACAGTAAAGGGAAGGAAGCTGGGGATGAAATGAATGATTTGGAACATACGGAAGAAATAAACATCCAATCAGAATAGGAAGAAAAAACATGAATTCAAAAGAAATGAGGATAGTATAAGAAGACTCCAGAACATCTCCAAATGTTCCAACATCCAAATCATAAGGAAGCCAGAAGGAGAAGAAGAAAAAGAGGAAACTGAAAACTTATTGGAAAAAATAATGAAAGGAAACTTCCCTAATTTGGTGAAAGAAATAAACATACAAGTCCAGGAAGCACAGAGTCCCAAATAAATTGGACCCAAACAGGAACACACCAAGACACATCATAATTAACATGCTAAAGTTAAAGATAAAGAGAGAATTTTAAAAACATCAAGAGAAAAACAGAGGGTAACCTACAAAGGAGTTCCCATACAAATGTTAGCTGATTTCTCAAAGGAGTCTTTGCAGGCAGGAAGGAACTGGCAAGAAGCATTCAAAGCAATTGAAAGCAAGGACCTACTACCTAGATTACTCTATTCACCAAAGCTATCATTTAGAATGGAAGGACAGAAAAAGTGCTTCCTAGACAAGGTAAAGCTAAAGGAGTTCATCATCACTAAGCCATTATTACATGAAATGTTAAGGAGACTTAGCTAAGAAAAAGGAGACCAAAACTATGAACATTAAAAAGGCAACAAATTCACAACTGTTGATAATTGAATCTACTTCCGGCCAAGATGGAGGTGTAGATAGATATGCTTTGCTTCCTTGTGCAACCAAAGAAGGACAACAACCAATTTAAAAGCAAAAAACAACCAGAACTGCCAAAAAATCAAATTGTGTGGGAGTCCAACAACCACGGAGTTAAAGAAGAAACATTCGTCCAGACTGATGTGCTGAGGCAAAGAAATATGGCCCAAATGAAAGAACAGATCAAAACTCCAGAAAAAGAACTAAGCAATGAGGAGATAGCCAACCTATTGGATGCAGAGCTCAAAACACTGGTAATCTGGATGCTTACAGAAATGATTGAGTACAGACAC
Organism: Mormoops blainvillei; assembly: GCA_004026545.1. Taxonomy (NCBI): domain Eukaryota; kingdom Metazoa; phylum Chordata; class Mammalia; order Chiroptera; family Mormoopidae; genus Mormoops; species Mormoops blainvillei. Next base: position 12,283 of record PVJD01006470.1, on the reverse strand, counting down.
AAAATACAGTTAGAAGTGAAGGCTATACAAAGTGGAATAAAAAAAATATACAGGGAACTGACAGTGAAGGGAAGAAAACTGGAACTGAAATCAATTACTTGGAACAGAAGGAAAAAAATAAACATTTAACTGGAACATAATGAAAAAACAAGAATTCAAAAAAATGAAGAGAGACCTAGGCACCTCTGGGACAATTTTAAATACTCCAACACCCATTTATGCATAGAATATAAAAACAAGAATAAAAACCAAAAAACCCTAAGCTCGTATATACACAGAGCAGGTTAGTGGTTGCCAGAGGTGGAGCATAGGGAGTAGCCAAAAAGTGTGAAGGGAATCTAAAGGTACAAACTTGCAGTTATAAAATAAATAAGTCCTAGAGAAGTAATGTACAGTGTGGTAACAATAGTTATTAATACTCTATTGCTTATTGGAAGTTACTGAGAGTGAATCTTTAAAATTCTCCTCACACATACACACACAAAATTGTAACTATGTATAGTGATGAATGTTAACTAGCCTTATTGTGGTGATCATTTCACAATACATTCAAAAACTGAATCAAAAACAAAGTGAGATAAAAGCAGAGACCTGAAAGACACTTGCATGTTGGGGCTTGCCCTTTCTTGTCACTGGTAATACTTATTCCAGCAGGAAGAGATGCATGGGACAGCTTTCTAGAGGATGAAAGATTGTGATGAGAAGCTCTAGTCATCCCATTCTTCCCAGCCATCTCATGTTACCTGAGTCCCCAGACATGTGAGTGAGGCCATCATAGGCCATCCAGTGCCAGTCAAGCTAATGAAGACCAGAAAAATCATCTACCAACCCCAGTACTGGGAAAAACAAATAGTAAATGGGTGCTTTAAGAAAAAAAATTCAAGTAATTTATTTTTTATTTTGAAATATATTTTAAAATGTATTTTTATATTAATTTGTCTAATGGTCCAGAAACCCATACCAAAACAATCCAAACAACAAGCCTCTACTAATTCAGTAACAGCTAAAAAGAAAAATGCCCCACTTAATTTCCTGGTTAGCATTCATTCCTCTTCCTCAATCCAAACTCCCAGCAATCCATCTTTCACCCTAATACAATGTATCAGGAGAAATTTACCTTTGAGATTGATACATTCCTTGGTGAGGGTAATAATTAAATATTTTGATTCAAAAGGCTTTTCACTAGACGATTGTATTATGGTATAAGAATAGACACAAAACATTGAATTTTGGCTACTTCAGATATTATACTTTGCTGGACTGTGTTAGCAGAAATTTTCAAGCAATGTTTGTTTTGTTATTCACGGTAGTCTATGAATTGCCCTAAAAGATGGGGAACCTAATTTTCATTCTTGAACTTGAATGTAACTGTGTGGTTAGGACCAAAAGTTTTAGTCTCTTCGTGGTTTAGTTTCCTAATCTATAAGAGTTTACACATTGACACCTTATTGTTTTCAAAATGTCTAAGAAACCTTTTGAGTGCTTAGGGGAAAATGAGCTGATTCTCCACTTGAAACTTGCAACAATGAAAATATACTTTCCCAGTGACTCTCTTTCTCTCATTGGCTTAAAAATACTTGTGGTGATTTTGAGACCTTGAGAAAGTTACAGGTTTATTTTCACTGAAATAACACTGTTTATTCTTAGTGGTTTTTCTCTTCTTTTATTTCTTCTAAAATAGGTTAAGTAACTTTTGGAACACAGCTCTAAAAGTGGTTAAATAATTCCTCATTTCATCCCTGATTAGTGCAAATACCTGCCCTTTTGATAAAAGGCCTTGACCAATTCAATATTTAGCTGTTCATTCACTCCCTCAACAAACAGATTTTTGGGCTAATGATGCTCTTAGATCAAGGAGCTTTTGAGGAAACTGGAAATAATTAGGCATGACTAGTGACAAAGCACTTATGACCCAAGCAGTAATAAAATAAAAGTAACTAAGTTTGCTGAAACCCAATGAAGAGGATGTAGAAAGTTTCTCAGGGAAGTTATAAGCAAACAATTGTAGATATTTAAAGAGAAAGATAGCACAATAAGTGTATGTCAGGGAAAGCTTATGGCAGTGTTTGAGGCAGGCCTGGATGGGTGTGTGGGCTTGCAAGAGGTTCTAAGGAGGACATTTTCCTCCCGACCATCATTCTCCTTACTGTAGCACAACAGAATATAGCAGGAGGCTTTGGAAGCTTCATGTGCTGAACACCATCCATAATTATTATATATTAATTTTATGTTATATAATAACATATAATAATTATTATATATAAATTTTTAAAGATTTTTTTCCAAAAATATGCCATCATTAAAACAACTAACATGTCTTCATGAAAAATTAATATTTACAGAAACTGGTACTAATGAGTAAAAAGTTTTGGCATGGCTACTGCAGTGACCAGGAAAAATGATCACCCACCATTTTCAAGCTTTTTGGTACTCTTTACTCTGTGAGTGTCTACATTTGTAGCTCCCAAAGCATACCAAGGCACCCAGGGTGTTATAATGAATTCATTGTAACCTTGAACTCAGGGGTGCTGTGGGCTATTTTATATTTTCTGAGGGGACCCAGCAATACTCAACAACAGTTGGACCCCATGCAAATTACTAGTTCAAAGTAGTTCAGAGTTTCAATGTGAGATTACACGACATGCCTTCTGATAGCATCCATCCTTGCCAAACTGGATTGTTGGCAATTGCCGTGATAGAAAACTGGTACTACACACAAATCAAGGTGGAAGGGAAAGAGGCCAATCTGATCCAAGGCTTGAGAAATTGGGTGGTGCCCAAGAGGTGGCCAATATCCCATTTGTCATTGTAGTCATTCAAGAATTATTTAAAATATATTTTTTCTTTCAATATTTTTCACATAAATACTTATTAATTTATTGGGTCTTACTGCTTAGTAAATGGATCTGTTGTATGTTTCTTTTAGTCTAGGGGATTCAGAAAAATGATGGAACATACAGTCAATAGAGAAAGTTTGGGACCCTGTGGTCTATGTAACTGACAAGAGTTGACTCAAGAGTGGCTGTCTTTGCAGCCAGGTTTAATTAGAGGTAAAGCCTCTTAGGTTCACTTGAGAAAATGCTGATCATGAAAACAGTCACTGGATGGTAGATATAATGGTTTAACCCAGCCTTTAAAGTTTTTTTGCTCTTTTTTGAAATTATAAACTTATTTTGTCAAATGCTTCATTCTGCTTTCTAAAACAAATAAGGAATATCATGTCCTGATGTATACTCTCCTATGACCCAAGTATCTGTCCTGAAAGGAAAAGTAAGAGAGAAGGGTAAAAAATGTCTCAAATTCATAAATAGTTCAGGTATATATTTCCAGTCCTGCTACTAATACTTTTGAAGTCTTGGGAAGAACTATATGGGTGCCTTCATCCCAGATATACAAATATTTTAAAGTTATAAATCAAGCCATCAAACTGTTAAATAAAATGTGTTCTATGCTCTTACCATGAAAAAATAATGCCTTCATAATGACCTTGAGGGCCATGTCCTAAATTCTAAGAGTCCATGAGGTCTCACTGGGGAATATGGCAATATTAGGAGAGTCAACCAACAGATAAGCTTCTCTTTCCACCTTGGTGTTATGTTACACTTACTGCACTACAGTAGTCTCCTACAGGTCAAGGGACCCTTGCAGGCAGACATGGACACCCAGCTGGCACATCCACTCTCAGTTCATATCACTGCAAACAACCACTCTTGCCCAACCCTTGAAACCTAGGCTATGCACCACTGCATCAAATCCCTTAAGACGATGGCTCCTGGAAAGATATTATGCAGATCCTGGAAGTGAGATTGATGCTATCTGGGCAGGAAACATCAGGTTCCCAGTTAGCTATGGTGTAGCCTAGAAGGGAGGGAATGAAACCATTAGTGGAAACACCTTTAGCGCTATAAAGTCCTTATCCCATGGGGAGGATTGTACCTGGTGATGAGCCAGAGTGAGGTCCCCTAAATCCAGTATTTAAGACAGGTGCCTCTTGTGCCAGGTCTAAAGATGATGCTAAAATTTGCTGATTTTCTGGACTGTCTTAAAATTAAAAAAAAAAAGTTCTCAGACACGAACCCCTTCCTTCCTAATCACTTCCTGTCAAAGAAAATGAGTGTTCTTGGTTGCGTGGGTTTTCATTTTTAACCTGCAGAAAATACAACATAAACTTGGCAACAGGCAGCACTTGCTCTTCTGTTCTTGTGATATTTCTGGCATCACTTGGGCGGAAGATGTGTGCCAGATCAGCACTTTCGTCAGCATGCCTCATACACAGGGTGGCTCACCATGTCTACCTTCCCAGATGCTCTAATCCTCCAGCATAGCTCTGGATACAAGCAAAGATTAAAATCCAAGAGTAACCTTCAGCCCCAGGGGGGACCGTCTGAGCTAAGGTATTTCCATCCAGTACTGAACATTCCAGTAGGACTGGTTTATGGTCTTGAGCAATATGTTCTTTAATTTATCCATTTAGTCATTCATTAGGGCATGTAATGAGTACTTGCTGTGAGCCTGCCACATGGCTAGTCATCATGCATCAGCCATCATCTAAAATCATTCTGTGAGTCTTCCTACAACTGTAAGCTGGCATTACTTATCTTGTTTCAAGATAACTTCCTACTAATTCTCATGATTATCAGTGTTAAGTTATTGCATAATGGTACTATCTCATTGTTTCTTTTATGGTTTAGAGAGGTCCAGATAAATATTTTAGATTCCTTAGCCATAATTTCATTTTATATTTTAAAGAGATATCACACAAATAAATTTCTTCCCACAGCTAATGCTCCAAGGTCACATCATTTATTATTCCCCTGGCAAAAAACAATACTTAAACATAGTCTATTATACTGTGGAATGTACATGCAAAATGAGGACCCTTTTTATTGTTGGTTTTGATTTTTGGTATAGTTTTAAAACAACACTTTGAAAAGTAAAGAGAGGCAATAGCCATATCTATTGCCTTCTAATTTATTTTCCAAAATGTTTGGGGAGGAAAAAAGAAGGATGTTTTGAATGGAGACTAAAGAGGATGAGTCGAATAGTAAGACCTGGTCTTTGTGCCTTGACACCACTGACACTGATTGGCTCACAGAGATTTTGAGTCTCTTTGTTAGGAAAAAACTAAGGAAGTGATAGCTGTTGGGCTATATTATCATCAGCTTACTATTTAGAACAATGTTAGATTATAATTGTATATTCTCCTATGAGGTGAAGCATGCTGGGATAAGTCACCCTGACTTTCTACTCTCCATGGCAATTTTGTTTCTCATTTTAAATTAATAGGTCAGGATGCTTATTTCTATTCCAGTCTCTATGTGTTCTGGTACAGTGAATCTGCCCAACTGAAAACAGAAACAAATCTGAATGTCCCACTTTTCAGACTCTAAACCTTGATGACCAGGACTAGTAAATATGTGCTTGAAACCTGGTGATATTTGTTTCTGCTCCTACCAAGAGAAGACTCACTAAAAGCCTCAGCAGAAGATTTACATTGATATGCAAAGTAGGTGAGTTCAAGGCCACTTCCTGACTGCTCAGCCAGGTAATGTACACAGGCTGCCCCTCCTGGGATGCTATGATGATCCTACACATATGCTTCTCTGCAAGGACCTCCCTGAACATTCTGCAGGCCTGCTTGCATGAGACGTCTGCTTCAAAGTTCAGCATTGCTATAGGGTTATCAAAAATTATATTGGTCTTTGATTTTTGTATTTTTATTTAGCATTTTTTTCAAATGCATTTCTCTTCACAGTATGATCTAGAGTTTAAATCCCAATTCAGCATCTCAAATAAGCATGCCACATTTATAAGTGCTATTGGTGGTTTTTGAATGATTCTGGTCCAATGAAAGGGGAGATAGGTTGGGAAAAAACCCTCTCCAATTCTCAACAACATGAATTCCAATGACAGCAAAAGTTGGTAGAAGAATGCTAGATGTCAGGAAGATACATCATGATATTAGAAAAACAAAAAGTCAAAGACCTAATTTGTGCAGTAGTGTAACTGAATGAACATTAGCACCCTTGATTATATTAGTCCTGAAAATCCTGCCTTGAGTTTATCGACACTAGCCTTACCAGAATTTGGGAAGTCTCAGATTGTTCTTACTGCAATAGTGGCAGTCTGGTGATATGAAAGCATATAGAGAATTCAGTATTTTTCTTCCTAAAACGTGAAGTTGAGAGGGCAGTAGTGACAACCTGGGACTGAAATCAGTAGTAGTTTCTGTGCATCTTTAAATACTTTGTGAGGTTACTTTAGACTTTACTCTAAAACTCGTGTTCCTGTCACTCATGAAAGTGCACACAGATATCATTTTAGATTATATTTGGACCTTAAGACATGAGAAATTAGGGTACCTGGGATATGGAAGAAAGAGTTATAGTGGATGCTGTGGTCTCCTGCCCAGGCTTCCTCCAAAACAAGAGCTCTCATTCCTCCAGCCTCTGGTAGTGTTGACAGGCATAGCACCCATCTGACACCTCTGGGATTTATACCTGGCCCACGAGAACTGCCTCCTTGCAGGTCACAGCCCCTCCCATGGGCAGCTACCAGGGACTGGTCTATGCAAGAGTATGAAGGTCCCCTTCCCTCACCTTAATGGAGGACCATCCCAGCTCCAGATCTCCACGAAGAATCAGCTGAGGCCTTTGGAGGAAGCACATCTCAGCGTAGCCCCTTCCTCTGCACAGTCCTGTTTCCATGTCAAGGGCAAGGCACTGCCCAGTAAACTTCCTGCATCCTAGAGAACTGATTTTTTCTAGAGATAAGGCCTCCATGCCCAGAAGAGCACTTCTGTGCTCTAACGTCTCTTTTCAGAAAGTGATCCTGTCTTAGCTCAGGTTGCTATAACAACATACCATAGACTGGATGCTTAAACAACAGGCATTTATTTCTCACCATTCTAGAGGCTGGAAGCTGGAGATCGGGGTGGCAATCTGGTCAGTTCCTGGTGGCAGCTCTCTTCCTGACTTGCCAGATGGCCACCTTCTTACTCTGTCCTCATATGGCTTTTCCTAGGTGAGTGCGCGTAAAGGGAGGAAGTAAGCTCTATAATTTCTCTCCTTACAAAGTCATTAATTTTATCATGAGGGCCCCACTTTCATGACTTCATCTAAACCTAATTACCTCACAAAGTTCCCATTGCCAAATACTGCAACTTTGGGGTTAGACCTTCAACATATGAATTGAAGGGAGTGGGGAAGAAACATTCAGTCCATAACAGATAGCAACTTCCTGTCCCTTCAAATTGAGCTAATTTCCCCTCACTGAAGCATAGGGTAGCTCGTGGTTAAAAGCTACCACTCTGGAGTTCCACAACAGTGTGTGTGTGCGTGTGTGTGCACATTTGGGTATAATCCTGATTACGTCATGTTTGAGTAACTTTGGCAAGTTATTTAACTCTCTGAGTCCAATTTCTTTATCAGTAAAATGAAGATGTAATAATAGCACCTGCTAAAAAAGAGCGCTGTGAAGATGTAAAGCAGCAGGCACAGGGCCTTGTCTCTCCTTTTCTAATGTGAACACTCTGAGGCAGAGACCAAGTGTTTAGATGGCTCTGTGTTTCCTCTGCTTGGTAACATGCCTGACAGAGGTTGAGCACTCGGCAATTGTTTGTGCAATTGATTCAAAAAGGCCTGCGGAGACTTAGCAGGAATGAAGGCTATGAATGGAGTTTAGAATTTTGCTGAACGCCTAACTAAATAGGCAGCTAATTGTAATAGGCCATTGCCTAGAACTGACTGAAATGTACCTTTTTGCTCCTTGATTTCTGTAAGCTAACACTTCTTTTATTCATAACCCACTTACATTATAGGTTTGTCTGTTTCATTGGTATGCAAACCCTTTAAAATATGGGCGCCCTAGAGAACAATGTTGTTCCAACATGGGCAAAGTACTGCAGACTCGCTGTGTCTCTAACAACACAAATCACGAAAGTTAATTGGTTTTAATAATGTGTTTCAGGTAATTAAGTCACAAAGTTCCTTGAGTGCTGATTACAGCCGTCAGCTCAACTGATAACGCCAGGCTTTCGAAATGTGATTTGTCATGAGTCCCCTTCCCACACTCGCCTCCACCCTCCACTGTCTGTTCTACCTTCTGGTCTGAAACTTCCCAAGTTTCAATCCCAACTGTCAGACATTTCTGTGACTCATATTTCATCACAGTTCAATGTCTTTTTTTTCTATCTGCTATAACCTCTCGGTCTCCGAAGCCTGGTCTATGAGTGCTCTGGATACTTCGGCTACAAGTAGACATCAGAGAGCTCAGTATCCACTTTGAATATTAAATTGGCAGCAAGATCGATTCAGGCATTCGTGACATTTGAGTATCTGTCATTTGTAAAAAAGACAAAAGTCAAGCAAAATTCCCTCACTATTAACATTTTGATATGCATCCTTCCAGATAATATTAGGTAAAGGTCTTTGGTTTGTGAGAAGTGGCAATTCTTGTTTATGTAAACATAATCCAGGACTAAATAGACAGGTGCTGGAATCATTCAGAGAATCAAAGGAAATGCTCAGCTGCCAGACTTTAGGGAAGAAGGCATCTGCACAGCTTGGCACAAACAGTGAGAGAATATTGAATCTCTAGGGGCCATCAAGAACCTGGCTCTATTACCAAAACTACCAGGTTAGGGGTTGACTTTCATTTTCAATTTTTGGGGCAGAGAGTTTGATTTGGCTAGTATGGACCAGATGCTTTTCTCTAGGTGAATCGGCTCAGGCCAGAAGACATGGAGATTGGTAGTCCTAGAGAAGTGCCTACCAGAGTCACAGCCTGCCACTGAACCTAGTGGATCTAGTATCGCTGCTGGGTGTTTTTCTTGGAACCCACCCATGCTAAGAGCTGTAAGGTAAAGTGGGGAATGGGAACCCAAGGGCTGTTCCCAAATAAAAGAGGGCATGATGGGAATACGAGGAAGAAATATCCAGTATCCACACTTTGTTTTATGCATAAATAATTCTCTAGATGTATTTTCTGATAATTTTGTTAAGGCAGATACTTAAAAGTAGAGTTGTAGGTCAAAGACTGAATATATTTTTAAGATTGTCATAGACCACTCATTTCAGACTGTGGCTTTCCTTTGATTTAAAAAATGCTACAATGGCTTTTGATGTTACCCAGAAAGAAGTGGAATGTTCTCATCCTTAACCATGATTCCCCACATAAGCTGATCACTGGCACCTCTGTGATTTCTCCTTACACTCCTCCCTCATTTACTGACATTCCCCTGGTCAAGCCCCTTCCTCCCCAGAACCTTTACCCTTTTCTCTTCCTGGAAATTTCCTCCCCCAGAAACCCACATGACTTGCCCTTTACATCGCTGCTCACATGCAACTGCTCCAGAATAGCCTTCTCACACACCACACTGAAACCGGCAACCTCCACACTCTCTTCTCTGTCCTTGCTTGTTTTTCTTATTAATGATTATCACCAATATCCCTGACATATGACACATTCATGTTATGTTTATTTTCTTAACTCCTTTCTAGACTGAAATGGTAATTGAACATATGTGTCAAGGTCCCCTTCAAGAAAGCTATACCGCCCTGTCTGGTGTGGCTCAGTAGATTAAACACCAGCCTGCAAGCCAAAGGGTCATTGGTTCGATTCCCCAGTCAGGTCACATGCCTGGGTTGCGGACCAGATCTCCAGTTGGAGGCACATGAGAGGCAACCACACATTGATGTTTCTCTCCTTCTCTTTCTCCCTCCCTGTCTCTAAAAATAAATAAATAAATAAAATCTTTTTTAAAAGAAAGTTATACCCATTTATGCCCCAGCTGTGTGTATTAATCTCTGCAAAAATATATACATATAAATATATAATCACCAATATTTTAAATCTATGCCAGTCTTCTAGGCAAAATACCTCTAATTGTTTTTGCTATAGCATTCCTGACAGAAGTAGCCTAGCTCCTGCTGAATGCTCCCACCCACAGAGAGCTCTTCCATCCACTGAGGGACAACTCCCCCAATTAGAAACTCAGTTCCCCCTTACTTTGAGCCCACATCAGCCTGTGAACTTCCCTGTGAAACCTTGTTCCAAGTAAATTTGCCATTTTGCTACTTTCACAGCCAGGATTCATGCAGGGGTGCAGCTATTTCATGTAGTGAATTGGCAACATGGATGTTAAAGAGAGCTTGAAAACAAGAAGTGTAGTGGGGGTTAAGAACTTCAGAGCCCATAGAAGGAACTCCATGTTGCTGTTGCTCAGATCATAAGCTGTATCAATACTTTTGAGGGGCACCACTGAGGCTGGTTCTGGTAGTGCGGAAACCAAATGGCTGCTGGAGCTAACTGCCATGGAAAGATTGATGCTGGCAGGAATAGAAAAAACCAGGAAGGAAGCCCATTCACCACTCCTTCCATCTGCCGGTTTCCCTCTGGTACCTTCAATGACAGGACTTAGCCCAAAGTCATCTAGCTAGGGTACCTAGGAAATACAGTTTGCAGAAGTCTAGCCTCAGCAACACGGAGAAGAGCAGACAAGGCTGACTTTTGGTACTGAGAGATAACAAATAGAAACTAGCACACCCACTGTTCTTCCTTTTTTACTTAAAATTGTTCCAGAAAAAAAAAAACATTTAACCATGTTGTTTTCCTTATCATTATGTAGTCATGATGGATTATGAACCTTAGGATACAAAGCCAAACAAAGTGAGAGTTCATTTTGATCTCAGTTAATCAGTTATAAGGTTAGGGGTCAATTTTAGACACACACACTATATCCCACATAAAAGGTATTAAGGTGCAGAAAACTCTGGGGTGCTGCAAGCATTTCACTACAGATTCTCCTCCTCATAATTATATCACCTACAGCTCAGCTAGTTGATGAGGAGACTGGCCCAGATGCATTAAAATAGTTTGGAAGCAATCACAGCTTGATGTTTAAACCTTAAAGAGCATGCCTACCTCTCTTAATAGCTGCTAGCTCTACTATTGGGGGTGCCCAGCCCATGGCCCATGGGCTGCATGCGACTCAGGATAGCTATGAATGCAGTGCAACACAAAATCATAAATTTACTTAAGACATTGAGTTTTTTTTTTTTTTTGGTTAGTGTTTGTGTATTTAATGTGTGGCCCAAGACAACTCTTCCTCTTCCTGTGTGGCCCAGAGATGCCAAAAGGTTGGACACCCCTGCTTACTTCTTCATTCTTCTGCATAATTTCTTTCTTTAAAAATAAATACATTAAAAAGAAATCACAGGGCATTGCTAGAACAAGTACAGGAGGGGATATATAATGTTATTTGTGTCAGCCAGGTGGCCATCTCTGTAAAAGCTTTATGATGAAAGATGAACACTGAAAGTTAAGCTTCTAGATGTCTGATCTCGGAAATGATTCAGCATTTGATTTAGAGCCAGTCATCTTCAGTTACATTTTCTTCAAGACCTTAGTTTTGCCATCTGTCACTAGGGCAATTTTTTTCTAGGACAATCATTTGAAAACCTGGAAGAAAGTAGAGTGAGCCCAAAGGGTTCTTCATCAATGTGTGTTTAAAATATTCCTGCTGACAAGTGGTGGTGATAAAAACTGCTTTAGTCACTCTGGTGCCTGTCAATTCCTCCTCCATTTTTGGTGTATAATCAAAAGAGCCTAATGCCAAGTGATGGAAAGCATCCTTCCTGCATTACCACCATCTGTTTCTTTGGCATCCATTGCAGACAGCTGTGTTGCCAGCTTTCAAGCTGTTTATTGGTGCATCACATGGCGAAGTTATTGATGGACTCACTGGACCTTCTGAAATTGGACATTTTTGTCTCTCTCTGAAATGTTTATTCAATATCTTCTCATTCTTACAGGATGTTCAGCAAGCATTTATTCAATAACTCTACCGACCCCTGACAACAGGGCAGTTTCATAATTATGAAAGGGTATCTTGAGAAAAAAATTACACTGCTATCAACTCTCAAGCAAGCTATCAATGAAACTGAAAAAGGATCAGAAAAAGGAAAAGGAAATGGTCAAGTAAAAATAAGAATCACCCTGTGAGTATCAACTGAGAAGATCTGTACACAAGTGTTCGGTGATGCAGGCAGAGAGATATAATTTAAATTTCTTCTATTTTTTATGATATTACAGTTGTCCCATTTTTTTCTCCCCTTTATCCCCTCCAACCTGCACCCCATCCATCATCCCCACCCTTTCATTCATGTCTATGGATTGCACATATCAGTTCTTTGGCTTCTCAATTTCCTATACTATCCTTAGCCTCTCCCTGTCTATTTTTTTTTTTTTGTCAACATTTTCGTGCCACCACTTTCCCCAGCCC